>BPLR01004363.1:0-82697 GCA_021605095.1 Caerostris extrusa | reverse complement strand
TAAGATTACCTCATGTTAAGGAGTGACTCCAGATGTTTCAGGTGAATTGTTAAAATTGCACCAAGGAGATAATATTTACGGTAAAATATATATTTTAAAATTTACGGGAAATTCTTAAAAATCTTTAAATCTTAAAACGTCAGAGAGAAAATTAATCCAGTCTTTGATGAGAAAAAAATTCGTTATTAAATTATAGTACAAGTTGTTCACAAATATCTGGAACCCCAATCTAGTGCAAGAGTATGAGTACCTCAGAAAATTGAAAAGATCGTCCTAATCATAATGAACATCAAAGAGCAATAATCCAGTCTGTGATGAATGAGACGGCAATTTTCCCCCATAGTTTCAACTTTCTGCTTTCAAAAGAGGTCGAAATTGTTTATTAAAATCTCAATTCTTCTCAATAAAAACAAGATAGAGATCTTCAAATAAAAATTGCAGGGTAAAATCTCCGTAGAAAAATTTTCAAATTACAAATAAGCAAATCGTCAGAGAGAAAAGAAAAATAGGTCCAGTCTTTGATGAGAGAAAAATCGTTATTAAATTATAGTATAAATTGTTCCAGCCTTGTGCTAAATCACAAATATCTGGAACCCCAATCTAGTGCACCAGTATGAGAGAAATTGCAGAGATCGTCCTCATCCTAACGAACTTCAAAGAGCAATAATCCCGTCTGTGATGAATAGACGGCAACTTTCCCCGAAGTTTCTTTTCTCAGAGGAGAGCGAAAAGAGTTTGAATGCGAAACCGAATCCGTCTCGAATAAAACCCACCCCCATCTCCCAACACAAGTTCCCGTGTAAAATCGTCATTAAAATAATACGTAATAAATTTCCAAATCCTTCTTGCTCGCTCTCCCTTGTGCTTAATCACGCAGAGTTTAATTTAGCGCCAACAAACTTCAGCGGAATCCGCTCACGCAGTTATTATTAATTAATACCCCCGTTTTGAAAAGCAAAAATTGATTTTTAAATAGCTTGTCAGTTATACACCCAGTTCGCTGTGTTGTACACCACGTCTCGTGATTCGATTAGTCGTCCTAGTAGCTCAGACGACGATCTTGCAGAAACTAGTTACGAACTAGAACAGTTAGTAGGGCCTTTGGGAGATGGAAAAGACTTGTTTAGTTTTCATTAATGTTGCACGGGGAAGCGGTAATAAGTGGGGAAATACGCTGGGAGTTAATGTCCTACACGTTTGAGAAAGCCGTTTTATAATTGATTCATCCGAGTTTCAAATACGGCTTTTTCTTTTGTTTTGATAAGACAGAATGCATTAAGGTGGCAGTTCTGTTCGCGCATTGGAATTCGCTATTAACAAGTTGTAAATTGTGAAAGGGTTCTCCGGTATTAAAGTGTGGATTTTTAAAAATCTATTTCATTATTCAAAAGGCATTAAAGTGGATTTCGGACTCAAGGGACTCCAATTGATGACATTGAAATTGAGGATGTTGCTTTCAAAGTTTCTGTGTAGTTTCAAAAGAATTGGTTTTCAAATTAGTTTTAAGAAATATTAAAAAATTTCTGTTTATTGATTAATAGACAAAACAATTTTTTCATACTGATGAATTATATTGATTTCTTAAAACCAATATATTAAACACGTAAAATTGCTTATTATCATGTGTTATTAAAATGATGTTGATTTTCAATTCCAAAACAAATAATTATGTTGCTTGGCTTAATTAATTATTATAAGAGTGTGGTATTATTAAAGTGTGAATTTTTAAAAATCTATTTCATTATTCAAAAGACATTAAAGTGAATTTCGGACTCGAGGGACTCCAATTGATGACATTGAAATTGAGGATGTTGCTTTGAGTTACTGTGTAGTTTCAAAAAGAATTGGTTTTCAATAAAGCGTAATTAATTTTCAGGAATATTAAAAAATTCTGTTTATTTAGTAATTCTTTTCATACTGATGAATGATACTCTTCTATTGATTTTTCAAACCAATTTATTTAACGCGTAAAATTGCTCATCATCATGTACTTATAAAGAATGCAGATCTTCAGTTCCAAAACAAACATTTATGTGGCTTTATTTAGTTAATTATTAAAAGACATTCCTTTACAGACTGTTTTAATGAATAAAAGTTTTTTCATAATGAATTTTTAATTTAATTTCGGGGATACTGGAGTGTTAGCTGGCTTCAATATATTGCTGACTTTATTACAGCAGGTACAAAAAGTTTTTTAAAACAGCAGACTTATTGAAGTGCTAAACTTTGTGAAGCATAAAAATTAAAAGAAATTTTGTAAAATTTATATGTCTAAATTTATATTAAAAAGGGTATTTTTAAAATTTGTTTTTTAAATTCTTCTTGCATAAATTTATTTTAAACATATCTTACAAATATGATATTATATAAAAACAAATAGAGAATGAATGTTCCGTATAATTTTGATTTCTTTCAATTAACAAATTTGTTAAGTTTTGTAGACATTTAAAAAGGAAAAGAAATATTGACTGAATGTTACAAGGAATCATAAATTTTTAATTAAATATCTGCTAAATACTGAGGAACTGGAGGAGCAGGTTAAATGTTGAGGTTAAACTGGTTAAATGTTGAGGAACTGAGGGAGGTGGTTAAAAATGGAGGTTAAATTGGTTAAATACTGAGGAAATAAAAATCTTCTTTTTGAGTCTTATGTTAATTCATTTTCCTGATTTTTGAAATATTCTTACTATTTTAAAATTTAGCAAATTGATCTTCTAATTTAATAACCGTGCATTTGAAATTTATTAAAAATAAATAAAAGATTATGCTAAATATATGATTTTATTTTTTAATTATGAAGTTCAATTTCTCCAATCTTATATCGGTTCAAAGTGTTTATTGTTAAATGGATGTTAATAAAATATTTTCAATTTTCCTTTAAATTATTCTGCCTATAAAGTACTAATTTTTTGTTACATTTTTTGGAATTTTATTACATTTTAAGCTCTCAGTGAAAAAAATTCATTAATATGTGTTTTGAATTTCGATATTAATCCATGAAAAACATTGCATTTTATTCATCATTTGAATTTTATTTGCCTTAAAATAATTCAAGGAACAAGTTAACAATCCATAAACTCATATCGTAAATTTCAGTGAGGAGTTACAAGCCTCTAATTAAATTACATTTATACCATTTCCGCGCTAAATGTAATTTCACTCATTTACATATACACGGGCCGAGAAAATTTGTATTAGTATTTTTATTGGATATTACAATCAATCATTGAAAGTTTTTCGCATTGCAATCGCATTTAATGCTTATTGATTGTTTGAATTTTATTACCTGTAAAGTAGCAAACATTTTCATTAGTATATTTTATTGGATTTTATCATCAATTTTTGAAGAATTGCCCATTTTAATCACAATTGAATGTTTATCGGTCATTTGAATTTTATTTTTCATAAGTAATTCAAGGAATAAGTTAACAATCCATGAACTCGTAACTCCTCACAGAAATTTACGATATAAGCCTCTAGTTAAATTACATTTATACCACTTTCTCGCTCAATGTAATTTCTCTGATTTTTATATAAGAATATAATAAACCCGCATCTTAGCAGATAACATTTTTATTAGTATTTTTGTTGATTTTATCATTAGTTATTGAAAGAATTGCTCATTTTTTAATCACAATTTAATGTTTATCGGCCATTTGAATTTTATTTGCCTTAAGTAATTCAAGGAACAAGTTAACAATCCATGAACTTATTTGTGCGGAGTTACAAGTCTCTAATAAATATATACATTTATACCACTACCAAGAATGTGATATACACGAATATCAGCAGAGAACATTTTTATTAGAATTTGTATTGGATATTGCAATCAATCGTTGAAAAATGTTCACATTTAATGCTTATTGGTCGTTTGAATTATATTTGCCTGTTAATTTTATTGCTTATGGAAAGTTTATAATTGAACTTCCATGAGGAATTGAAGATTATTAAATTAATAATTGAAGCTTCCATAATGAATTGCAAATCACGTGCTGAACTTCATATTTGCCACTTCAGCTCAACATACTTGAGGCTTCTTTTTTAAAGAAGTTCCTATGCGTAAACACACATGTATCTAAATGCCTTAATACAGCCAAAGTGTTCCTAAGTATACATACACAACTAGCGCTTGAAAACGCATGGACGTAAGTGTCTTGGGGCGAGATTTGGAAAAAGAAAAAGGACGCTGCTTTTTATGTCTGTTGCCGAAGATAAACGAACGAAAGAAGGAAGACAGTGCTGATAACGGAATAGAAAAGAAATTCCCTCTTTTGTCACTCGGGTAGCACGTGGAAGTGGGAATAAATGGAGTAAGAAAACTTAACGCCGGGAAAGTATCGCAACTGATTCCTTTCCTGCAGGCTATATGGTCTGGAGATAGGCCATCAAAGCTTCAAGCTGGGAGTACCACGAGTTGGTTTGCTTGCCTGTCTGCAACTAAGTGACAGATAGTAAAGTAACCTTTTTCCCCATTGTGGAAATGCTGCCTTCACTCGCTCGCCGATGGCGCAGGAGTAGAAATTTTGGAGAAATGTGGACCCGGCATATTTTTATAGAGGAACATTTTTTTATTTTGGGCAAAGCTGTTTATTGCTGGACTTGGGTGTTAGATGTATTAGTTGATTTCTCTGTGTTTGCTGTTACGATTTAAGTACCAAAATCGGTGGAGAAGTAATAAAAATTTATTTCGCAGTCAAACCAGAAAATAGGATCTTGCAGCATTTAATAGAATTAAAAATAAGATAGCTCTCTATGCAAAGAAATAAAATTCTGAATTTAAGTCTTGGGAAACGAAATTTATTCAAAAGAAGAAAATATTTAATTTTTATTTGTTCTTATATTAAAATAATTTAGTGAATCAAAAAAATTAGAAATAAAAACAAGTATGTAAAACAAACCATAATGGCAAATTACGAAAAAAATCGTACATTTAAAACATACCATTTCTCTATACATTTCACGAATTTATCTTTTGTACTATTTTGTTGAATATATCCTTTGTATTTGTCTCTATATTATATATATTTTCCAATAGCATTTGCACTGTTTATTGTATATATCCTTTGTACCATTTGCTGTATATATCTCTTCTACTATTTGCAGCACTTTTTCAAACTTGCTATGTACCTGTACTCTAGTACTGTACGTGCACACTTGCAGTACTTTGCACTCTTGTATTGTACCTGCACACTTATACATATGTTACAATTTGTACTCTTGAATTGTATATACACAATTACACTATTTGTAGTACTTTTGCACTCTTGTACAATACCTGCAAACTTGTACTATTTGTAGTACTTTGCAGTCTTGTACTGCAGTTGCACACTTGCACTATTTGTACTTTGCACCTCTTGTGACTACTTGTTTGCACTGCAAATGAACACTCGCACTACTTGTTGTACTTTGCACTCTTCTATTGCAGTTGAACACTTACACTACTTGTTGTACTTTGTTCCTCTTGTACTGCTTGTTGTACTTTGCTCCTCTTGTACTGCTTGTTGTACTGTACTTTACACCTCTTGTACTGTGCCTGCACATTTTTATTATTTGTTGTACTTTGCACTTTTGTAGACAATAAGGTTCTTTGAGTGTTAATGCAAATTACAAAAGATAAAAAAAAGATTGTTCTTTTCAGAACATTCTAGTTCTCTACATATTTCTCACATATATAATTTTTATTGCAATTTCTTGAAAGATTTTTCAGTTAGAATTATTTTTACGTAGCATTATTTGTGTAACAATATTTATTCAATAGAAATTTTAAGATTGTGTCATAAAAATTGTGGGAATAAAATATTACCAGTGCTAACATACATCTCTTTGTTTTCATTGTTGATGACTTTTCCAAGAGATATTTGATTTTTTTTTTCAGGTAAAATAATTTTAATTAAAAACATTTAAATTATTAATCATTTTACATAATACATTTCGGTAACATTTAAGTAAACTAGATTAACAATTTAAACACGCATTTATTATTAAAATATATTAGTCTGTCTAGAAATATAACTTTGTTTCTGTAATTAATATTTTAAATTAAAGTTATTCCCAAAACAACAGTCTGTTTGAATGCTAATTGTAATATTTCTTGTACCTTCTTTTATAATAAGTTGGAGCTTTCTGAATCTTAACTTTAAAAATTTTTATAGTTTTCTCATTTAAAAAGAGATATTATAATGGAACGTTAGAATATGATAAATAAATATTATGGGCAAGATTTATGTTATAACTGTAATCCATTACGCGAATCTACGTTAGAAATATATCTCAATTTATACCATCTTCTTCATATATTAAAAGGAAACAATTAAGATCCTAATTTTTCTGAGTTTAGGAAAGAATCCTGCATACTCAATATAAGCCTGAAGCCAACCAATTAAAATGAGAGGTTTTCTTCAGAGCTGCAAAATAATGTTGCCAAAATAAAGAGCAAAATAAAAACGAAAAGATAATGATAAAAATTTTAATAGGTTTCTTTCATCCTAAGAAACATAGTTTCTTTGAAGAAATAATACTTCATTTTGATCAACAAAATTTCAACGAAATAATACACAAGAATACATCTTAACACGTAGATCACAGAATTTCAAAATGTAGAGCTAATAGTTATTAATAAACAAAGAGACGGTGGGTGTTAGGATGGGTTTATTTCATACAATCCTAAAATATAACCCCGTAAGCCAATTTATGATTTAACAAAAGTTTTTGTTGTTAACGAATTCTGAGTAGTCAGACTTAAGTCATTTGCCACTAAACTAGATATTTAGCAGATTCAGCTTTACCTACGAGAACCAGGAGGGGGGGACTACTGCATATTTTGCCACCCTAATTTTCCACTAATTTGTCCTAGTTGCACCCATATATTGCCACTAATTTGCCCTAGTTGCACCCATATATTGCCACTAATTTGCCCTAGTTGCACCCATATATTGCCACTAATTTTTTTCTAGTTGCACCCATATATTGCCACTAATTTGCCCTAGTTGCACCCATACTTTTCCATCCTAATTTGCCCTAGTTACACCCATATTTTGCCATCCTAATTTTGAATAAATATGCCGTAATTTCTACTTGTGCACACTTTCACTATTTGTAGTACTTTGCACTCTTTTTACTATACCTGCAAACTTGTACTATTTGTTGAGTACTTTGCACTCTTGTACTGCAGTTGCACACTTGCACTACTTGTTGTACTTTGCACCTCTTGTACTACTTGTTATACTCTGCACCTCTTGTCCTGCTTGTTGCATTTTGCAATTTTTTGTACTCTACCAGAGCACTTGTACTAATTGTTGTATTTTATACTTTTGTACTGTACCTTCAAATTTTTATTATTCGTTGTACTTTGCTCTCTTGTAGACAATAAGATCCTTTGAGCATTAATGGCAAATTACAAAAAAAAAAAAATTATGTAGAGAACTGGAATGTTCTGAAACTATTTCTGCATATTGCTACAAACATAAGATATAACCTCGTATGTCAATTAATAATTTAACAAAAATATTTGTTGTTGACGAATTCCAGGTAGTCTGACTTAAGTCATTTGACACCAAACTAGATATTTAGCAGATTCAGCTTTACAGAGAACAAGGGAGGGAGGGGGCTGCTGCATTGCACCCACATTTTGCCACCCTAATTTTTAATGAATATTCTAATATAATATACGGCCTTGGCCCACAATGGGGCTGTTGCGTCAATGAAGAGAGGAGGAGAGAGTTTTTAAAAGCTGGATTCCCACCAGATAATAATATCTCACGTCACATTGTAAAATACAAAGATAAAATCGGAGGCAGAATTGTAATTCCGTTGGGTTACAGAAAGAGGAGAGGAGGGTTCGAACCTCTCAGATACAATCTCGGAGAGGAATTTCATTCACAACTGTGGTGGCAAAATGCGAGTGTATTATAGGAACCCCCATGAGTAACGCTGAATCCACTACACATGTGTTATTCTTGTAACAAATGACTTAAACTCAAAATGCCCGGCATTCAAAAACAACATAACTTAAAAAAAGAAAATTCTCGTGATTTATCTGCAATGTGTTAACATAGCTTTCGGTAAAATATTTTTAAAATTAAAAATAATATTTCATTTCTGTCAAAATGAAGGTTCATTAAATTGTACAAGCCAATAAATTAAATCTGTATATTTCAAAGAAATATGCAGTTATGGAATTTTAAAAATACTTTTTTTTGCTTAGTCTCATAATCCTCTCTTAAAAGTAATCAAATTTTTTAAGTGCTTATTTTATTTGCAGTTTTGGTTTCGTTAGAACTCGAGTCTGTTAAAGAATTAGTATATTGATTATTTTTTTTTTAAATTATGTGTTACGTCTCGCACTTTTTTTTTCAGAGTTAGTAATATGAACTCTTGTTTGGAAATCCCTAGAGGTAAAATAAATTGCTTTTTGGAAACAACAAAGATGGAATAAAGTAAGCCCCGTAAGACATATCTCAAGAAAATTCATTATCTATAAAACCGCTAAAAAGTAGAGATTACATGTCTGGCTCAATGTTAAAACGTACAATATAACATAACGATATTATTTTTAAAGAAATAAAAATCAATATATGGTATTAATCATCAAGTAAATTTATTCATATATTTTAACAATGATTCTCATTTAACTAAAATCTCATTAAATTTTATATAACGAGTTCTTTCTAATTTGAACTTTATCGGGAGTTATTAAAACTATATGATATGAAATTTAAAAATTGAAAATGGTTACTCAGAATTGATTTTGAGGTAAGACACAACTTGTACTATTTGATCCTTATGCTTAGCATGCATTTTTTTTTTTTAGTTAAAAGCATTATTTTAAACTATAAAGTTGTTTCAAAAGTTATGGTATTTAAAAAAGCATTAGTTTCTAATAAAATATAAAATATTTCAAAAATAATATATAGTTCAAAATTAATATAGGTTAAATAAAGGTAAATAGGTTAGGTAATAGGTTTAATAAAGGTTCGGTTAAATATATTTCAAAAGCTGTAGCATTTAAAAGCGTCATTTCCTCATAAAAATATTATATTTAATAAAAATTGATTCAAAAATTATAGAATTTAAAGAGGCATTTTCTTATAAATATATGTATTTAGCAACAGGTTTTCAATATTTATAGCATTTAAAAAGCCATTATGCCTTTTTGCCATTTTATAAATTATTTTTTCAGCCTTTGACATTTTTTTTTTTTTTTTTATAAATATGTCTTTTCATAAATTTCCTTTTAGTATTTCACTTCTCTTCTATATAAGTTTGAAAATCAATGAGATTTATTTCTTAAACAAAATTAAATAATAAGTAATTTGTTTAAATTAGTAACTAAAGATAACAAGCAATAACTCTGAACTTTAAAGTCAGGGCAAACCTTTGACATTCTTTTTCTGTCACGTCAAGCCTCTGACATTTTTTGTGATTTATAAATGTCTTTTTTATAAAATCACTTTTAGCTTTTCAGTGCTTTTACACAAAAATCAAAAATAAATTGGTTTATTTCTTAAACAAAAAGTAAATAATAAGTAATTTGTCTAAATTAGTAATTAAAAATAGCAAGCAATAGCTCTGAACTTCAAAGTCAGGCCAAACCTTTGACATTCTTTTCTCAGTCAAGACATGCCTCTGACATTTTTTATAAATGTCCTTTTATAAATTTCCATTTACTACTTCATTTCGTTTTTACATAAACAAAAAGTAAATAATAAACAATTTGTCTAATTTTTTAATTAAAAATAACAAGTAATCTCTAGATTTTAAAGTCAGGACAAACCTTTGACATTCTTTTTTTCTGTCAAGACAAACCTTGACATTTTTTTAAATAAATTTCCTTTCAGTTTTTCACACTTTTACCGAAGATTCAGATTTATTGCTTAAGCAAAAGTAAATAATAAGTAATTTGTCTATATTGGTAATTAAAAATAACGAGAAATAACTCCTAGATATCAAAATCAGAGCACGCGTTTGGCATTCTTTTTGCCTTTTTATAAATGTCTTTTTCAGTCAAGACAAATCTGTGGCATTTTTTTTTGTCTGTTTATAAATACGTCATTTTATAAATTTTCATTGAAATTTATTTCTTAAAGAATAGTTAAAAATAAGAAATTGGTCTAAATTAATATTAATTAATTAAAAAATTAGTCAAAATTAGGGACTTTGGCATAGATATATAAGACATATTTTTTGTCGTTTTGTAAATTTCCTTTTAGTTTTTCAGTGTTTTTGCACAAGTTCAAAAATCGATGAGATTTATTTCTTAAACAAATGTAAATAATAATCAATTTGTCTAAATTAGTAATTAAAAACAACAAGCAATAGCTCTAGATTTGAAAGTCATGGTTGACATTCTTTGAGTCGAATTTCTGGAACAGGAGCGTTTTGACGAAGTGGTTTCTTTTTGCTCTATCTGGCCGGCGAGTGCGAGGCGTTCAACTTTCTTTCACTGATAGAATCAACTGATGGATGATTTGAACGATAAGTTGGTATTTTTGCGACCAGACAGCTTCCCCGTTGCAAGACGCAGATAAGGAATTCTTTTTCCTTTTAATCAACGGCCAGGGGAGTGAATGATGACGTTTCAAACGGAGGTTGGATTTCCAAAGACAGCTTGCCTGTGCTTGCCGACTCACATTTCGCCTTTTTTGGGCCCTTATTTTTTAAAAAATCTTTCATTCACAGTGGCTGAGTTGTAGATGATTAAAAAAAAAAAGCATTTGGGTAGTTTTTAAAAACCGCAGTTGCGTATTTGATACTTTAAAAAAGGCGTATTCTATACATTTTTATTTATAACTGTAGTTTTTTTAATTAAAAAATAAGTAATTACAATTACAAATTGCTTATTAATTTGAAAGGATTCTCATTATCGAATGATGGTCATTAGCAGGTACCTAACTTACATATTAAAATAATAAAATCAAAAATCGATATATACAAATTGATACATACAAATAAAAAATGCATAGAATATGCTCTTGAAAAGAAATTGATGCAACCCCACTTGCAATTTTATTAATTGGAAGTGATATTCAATATCGAATGATGGTAATTAAGAGGTATCTAACCTACATTTTAAAATAATAAAATAAAAATCGCAATGTGCATACATTTTTAAAAAATGAATATACTTCTTTTTAACTGAAAATGATGCAAACCAAATTACATATTGCTTATTAATTGGAAGAGATAGTCAATTTCGAATGATGGTAATTACCTAGGTACCTAGTCTACATTTTACAATAATTAAACGAAAAACCGCAATCGTGTATATGATGCATATAAATAAAAATGCATAGAATATGCCCTTTTTGAGAAATAAAAAAGATGCAGCCCAAATTGCTTATTAATTGGACGTCATACACAATATCAAATGATGGTAATTAACATGTACCTAACCGGCATTTTAAAATAATAAAATCAAAAATCGCAACTGCGTATGTGATATACATAAATAAAAAAAAAATGTATAGAATATGTTTCTTGTTCTCTTTAAATGAAAATTATGCAACACCAATTACAAATTGCTTATTAATTCGAAGTGATATTTAATATAGAATGATGGTAATTAACAAGCACCTAGCCTACATTTTACAATAATGAAATCAAAAATCGCAATTGTGTGTGTGATACATATAAATAAAAAAATGCATAGAATATGCTTTTTTGTTCTCTTTAATTGAACATGATACAACTCCGTTTACAAATTGCTTATGTGATACTCATACTGATGGTAAATAATCTTTATTATTTATATTTGACAATAGTAAAATAAAAAAATATCATAATTGCGTATTTGATACAGATAATAAAAATTCGTAGAACATATGTTTTCTGATTTCTTAACTGTAACATTTTAATAAAAATGATGCAACCGCCATTACAAAATATTTATTAACTGCAAGTGATACTCAGTATCGATTGATGGTAACTAGAGTAGCTTACCTACTTTTGACAGTTTTTTAAAACTTTCTTTTACATATATTTCTTTAATTGATTGAGTAAAAGCGGATTTAATATCTCTTCGATGCCACTTTCATGAGTTCTTCATCTAATTCTATCAAAAAAAAAAAAAAAGAATCAAAAGACGATCTATACTATTTGTCATCTTTAATCAGCATTTGAGTGGGATTACATTGCATCCACACTGCATCACCCTAATTTGTAATGAACACCCATAAGAGTGATATTTTAATCTTCGAATCCAGAGCAAGGACTTACCATCTTACGGATTTTACACCATAATCCTCGGCATAGAAATGGAATCTTTCAGTTCAGCATCCATTTCCCGATTTCGAATTCGGCTTTCTTGATAAGAGAATATAACCAGGACCCCTAAGTATGGACCTTTTATTTATTTTTCCAGTGAAATTGCTTACCTTTTTTGCAATTCACTCATTTCAAATGCAGCATGTATTGCTTAGAATGAATAATAAAATTACCCTTGCTTTTTTAAGACTAGAATTTTAAATTCTTATTGAGGTGAAATAAGCATTTACTTTGAAGTAAAAAATAAATGCATATTTAGCATTATGTTGTTATTCTAATGCAGCTGGCAATATAGAGAAAGTTAATCTTCATGTCTTAAGCAAAGGCTGTACCGTTGTTACTCATTTAGCACTACCTAGGGGGCACGTGTAGCTTGAAGATATGCTATGGAAGCGAGTAACACTACCATCACAACGTTCTACGATCTTATTAGACGGGGAACTACGACTTAAAGTGGATTCGAACCACTACAAACATCCATGGCAGAGCTGGACTCGAACCCGAAAGCTGTGGTACCGAGCACCAGAGCGCTAGCCACTCGGCCATCAGGCCCCATATATGTAGTATTATAAAACTAAACAATAATAAAAAATTTTTGGCACAAGAAAATTTGACTGTTTACGGTATTTATTAGCAGATCTGAAGAAAATACAATATTTGCGATAAAGAAGAAGAAAAAATTAATTAGAATCATTATTACACATCATTACACATCAATTACATATCTGAACCAAAACCAAATGTTGATTTTTGTTTTAATATGGATTTTATTTTTACTCCATAATTAAATTTTAAGAACAAGATTAAAAAGATCGAGATTTCATTTAAATTCTAAGAATAATTTAATTTATGCAGTTCGATTTTCCATTTTAGCAAACTAATTTTATACCAGGAAAATTGAGATAAAAACATTTTTAGTACCAGTTTGTCTAAAAATTTAATTATGTTTTTAATTTGAATTTCTTTCATTTATTTTAAGAAACTATTTTAAGGAGTGTCTCCATAAAAACAATTCAGAAAATTGCTTTCGGATAAGAAGAAGGAAGTATTTCAGAATATGTGATTTTCTTGAGTTTTTTATGGACTTTTCCAAGAAAATGCTTAAATTCTTCTGTATTCCTGAAAATAATTCTAATAGACACATTTCTCTTACTTAATGCAAAAAAAAAATTATTAATTAAATGCTTATTATTTTTTTGCATTACATGGAATATAGGGAGTTTGGAATTCCCGTAATGGACAGGGTGTTATGTTTTCATGCTCTGTTTGAGACTCAACAAGTGGGAAAAAAGAATGAACTAAAATATCACGAGGTATGCTGGGGATGGATATGATAAATCTGTAGGTCAGGAAATCTTTCTAATATGTTCAAAAGAAGCGTTGCAAAAACGATAACTGTCTATTCTGGGATCATTTCTTTCATATTGCTGTATTGCATGCGAATTCAATGTATCGGGCATCTAATGCGATTGAACACTGGATCTGCTCTGAATCATGGGGGTTAACACTGAATCAGCTCTGAATATGCAACTGAATCATGGTAGTTGATACTGAACCTGCTTTGAATTTTGGTGGTGGATGTTGAATTTGCTCTGAATCACGGTTGCTAACGCCAGATATGCTCGAAACCGGGGTGATTTAGGCTGCATCTGCTCTGAACATGGTGATTAACCTAGATCTAATCTCTGAATTGGTTCCGCGTCTGTCGATCCAGAAGTGAATGTAGTCAGGTCATTTGAAAATAATAACAGTTGCATGTTTAGTGCCCCAACATCAGAAATACTAGAAAATTCATTAATTTCTATTTTTTTTATACCGAATTAATAAGGAATTTGTGTATTTTTTCAGTATTTTATCTTACACTGAGCTTCTAACATCCAAAGAAAAACAGAGAGCAGTCCATAAGAGTTATTTGTTTCTTTTTCGACTTCCGAAGCGCGTTGATCTGAGATCATGCGCTATTAAATTTATCAGTTTCAATATTATTCAGGGTGCACCACGGAGGTTTAACAACATTGTTCTATTACATTTTGGAGTGAACATCCATATGATTGATATATGGGATGATCTCATTCTCTCCCTTACTTAAGTTCAATAGAAGGACTTTCTAGCCAACAGATTTATCTTGTTCATCTTAAGAATATACGAGGGAGATTCGGTTTGATGTCAATTGACAGGTTTTTAACCAAGTCCTTTCTGTTCTGATTATCAACTCTCCATCTACCAGGCTGCTCTAACATTTATAGTCCATAAATAAATTACCAATTTGCTAATAATTATCTAAATAATTTTTTACAAATGACGAAGACGATTATTATGTTTAATAAGTGTTACTAGACAATTATAAGAAAATTATTATCAAAAAGACTATTATTGTGTCTAAAAATTATCAATAGGCAATTATTAGAAAATTATTATCAAGAAGACTATTATTGTGTCTAAAAATAATCAATAGACAATTATTAGAAAATTATTACCAAGAAGACTATTATTATGACTAAAAATTGTCAATAAACATTTATAGTCCATAAATAAATTATTTTGATAATTATTAGCAAATTTGTAATTTTTACCAATGATGAAGACAATTATTATTATTATGTTTAATAAGTGTTAATAGATAATTATTAAAAAATTATTATCAAGAAGACAATTATTATGTCTAAAAATTATCAATAGACAATTATTAGAAAATTATTATCAAGAAAACTATTATTATGTCAAAAAATTGTAAATAGACAATTATATTGAAATATTTGTTACAATTAAACATTTGCTTGCCAAAAAGTTTTTCAGTCGTTTCAGAGTAATTTAGTTTTATTAGTAGGAAGTACATTATTGCTTCTCCGTACCGAATTGAGGGAGGGGAGGGGTTCTACAGTTTGAGAACCACCGGATTAAGGTTTGTTGCCTCATGGATAAATAGCTCCACTTGCATAATTTGTAAAAAGAAAAAAATCGAAGTGTAAGCTGGCGACAGAGGATATAAACATCCTCGTCTGTGTGGCCGTGAGCTGACTAGAAGGAGAAAGAAATGTAACCAGGGCAAACTGCTTTTAGTTTTCGAATAAGAGTTGAGTTTTTTACAGTCCACTGAGAGTATATGTGTTTATACTTTGAGACCATTACCAGGGTTCTAATATAATATATTATATAAGAGGTTACCATATAATGTAGAAATCAGTATATTATATAAGAGGTTACCATATAGTGTTGAAATAAATATATTATATTATTACCATATAGTGTTGAAATTAGTACATTATATAACAGGTTATCATATAGTGGGGAAATCAGTATATTGTATAAGAGGTTATCATAAAGTATGGAAATCAGTATATTGTATAAGAGGTTACCATATAGTGTTGAAATCAGTATATTGTATAAGAGGTTACCATATAGTGTTGAAATCAGTATATTGTATTACCATATAGTGTTGAAATCAGTAAATTATATAAGAGGTTACCATATAGTGTTGAAATCAAGTAAATTATATAAGAGGTTACCATATAGTGTTGAAATCAAGATATTATATAAGAGGTTACCATATCGTGTTGAAATCAAGATATTATATAAGAGGCTACCATATAGTGTTGAAATCAGTATATTATATAAGAGGTTATCATATAGTGTTAAACTCAGTAAATTTTATGTAAAGGTACATTTTGCACAAGGTCACAAAATCACAAATGTGTCTAACAATCACCTTGTCCACTCAGATAATGTTTTCTTTTTTCCACCATAATTATAACTGTACCAAACGAGATAATAAGTATTTTGATTATACCAAAGCCCCAACCTATAATAGCGTCATCCTATTATAAGTTCAGATGACTTCAGTCCCTCAGGCAGCATTACATTGTGAGCGTTTGAGAAGATTCTTGCTAGCTATTTGTAAACAAACTCTTATCTCATTGGAGCTGACTTTGCCATAACTTTCTAATAAAAGCAACCTTCTGTGTAAAGTTACTCTCTCTTTTGTGTCGGTCTTTCGCAATGAAAGTGGTGTAAATCTCTTTTTTAAGATCCTGGTACCAATAATTCTCAACAGTTATGACTTGATTACAAAAGGTTCCTTGTATGTTTTTTCATCATGTTTTTTTTTTTTGATCGGCTGGCTGATGATTTTTACAAAGAAAGGCCTTTACATGAAGAGGGTATTGTCTTACTAACGATTTTCCTTGTGTGGTTTCGTGATTGAATGGGTGCTTCCATTACGACGAGAAATTGTTTTATTTGATAGCTCGTTTTCAAACACTACAGTTGGTATGTTAGTAATAGAGTCATTATATAATACAAGCTCTCTGTTTGTTAAATTTGATTTTCTTTTCAAATAAAATGTTATTTTAGAATAAAAGTCACTAAATTGTTACAGTCTGGTAATAAATTTCAAATTTAGAATGTAAATAATGAATGATAATGGGAATTTTTAAAATAATTGTTTGTAAAATTTATCATTGCTGTACATTATTAGTAGTAATTAAATTTCATGATTGTGTTAAGAATTTTTAGAATAATTTTGATACTTCAAATTCAAAAATAAAACATCAAATTCAAATAAGTAATACCAAATTCAAATATGTAGAACCAAATTGTTAATAGACAATTATTAGAAAATTGTTATCAAGATACTATAACTATGTCTTAAAAATTCGTAGTATATAGTAGCATGCATTCATTCTATATTCGTAAAATATGTAGAATTAAATTCAAATATACATTAGCAAATTCAGATATGAAGAACCCAACCCTAACATGAAGTACCCAACCCTAATATGAAGTACCCAATTCTAATATGAAGTACCCAACCCTAATATGAAGTACCCAACCCTAATATGAAGTACCCAACCCTAATATGAAGTACCAAACTCTAATATGAAGTACCAACTCAAATATGAAGCACCGAACCCTAATATGTACCGAACACTAATATGAAGTACCGAACCCTAATATGAAGCCCAACTCTAATATGAAGTAACCCTAATATGAAGTACCCAACTCTAATATGAAGTACCCAACCTAATATGAAGTACCCAACTCAAATATGAAGTACCCAACTCAAATATGAAGTACCCAACTCAAATATGAAGCACCGAACTCTAATATGAAGTACCGAACCCTAATATGAAGTACCCAACTCAAATATGAAGCACCGAACCCTAATATGAAGTACCGAACCGTAATATGAAGTACCCAACTCTAATATGAAGTACCCAACTCTAATATGAAGTACCCAACTCTAATATGAAGTACCTAACACAAATATGAAGTACCCAACCTACAAATATGAAGTACCCAACCCTAATATGAAGTACCCAACCCTAATATGAAGTACCCAACCCTAATATGAAGTACCCAACCCTAATATGAAGTACCCAACCCTAATATGAAGTACCCAACCCTAACCCAACCCTAATTGGAAGTATCCAACTCAAATATGAAGTACAAAACCCAAATGTGAAGTACCCAACCCTAATATGAAGTACCCAACCCTAATATGAAGTACCCAACCCTAATATGAAGTACCCAACCCTAATATGAACTACCCAACCTAATATGAACTACCCAACCCTAATATGAACTACCCAAACCTAATATGAAGTACTCAACCCTAATATGAAGTACCCAACCCTAATATGAAGAACCAAATTCAGATATGTAATACCAAGTTCAAAAATGAAGTACTAAATAAATTTCCTAGATATTCTTAATGATATTATGCAGTTTAATTATTATTGAGTAAATGTTTTGTGGTAATTTAACTAACTTATGTAATTGAGACTGACTAATGTGCAAGAGGACCAAAGTTCGATTCACATCAGTTGCATGCGTTACAGTTACTCAATAACGATTGTTTCAGTGTGTCTCGCAGTGACAGCCACAATCAGAGTTGGAGTTTTCTGGATATTTTAAGCAAATGATTTTCTTCACAGTTGCTATTTAAAATTCTTCTTTAAATATTTATTCTCATTCTCCCGTCGTGTGGATGTAAGGTAGGTGGCCTCTCAAATTGCCTCCATTGGAAGCTCTCTGAGCAACGCTGAGTTTTCTACAAAATCGGTACATAGTCCGTTTTTCTTTATCATGGGAAAAGCATATACCTAGAAGGTCGGAAAAAATATATACGTAACTGCAAATAATAAATATGTATTATGTAAATAAAAAATGCGTAAATAATAATAAATATTTAAGTAATTCCAAATTCAAACTTTATGATTATAAATAATTAAACATGTAAGTAATTCCAAGTTCAAGTTTTATGATTATAAATAATTAAATATGCAAGTAATTCCAAATTCAAGTTTTATGATTATAAATAAATAAATATGCAAGTAATTCCAAATTCAAATTTTATGATTATAAATAAATAAATATGCAAGTAATTCCAAATTCTAGTTTTATGATTATAAATAAATAAATATGCAAGTAATTCCAAATTCAAGTTTTATGATTATAAAATAAATAAATAAATAAATATGTAAGTAATTCCAAATTCAAGTTTTATGATTATAAAATAAATAAATAAATAAATATGTAAGTAATTCCAAATTCAAGTTTTATGATTATAAATAAATAAATAAATATGTAAGTAATTCCAAATTCTAGTTTTATGATTATAAATAAATAAATAAATATGTAAGTAATTCCAAATTCTAGTTTTATGATTATAAATAAATAAATAAATATGTAAGTAATTCCAAATTCTAGTTTTATGATTATAAATAAATAAATAGTTATGTAAGTAATTCCAAATTCTAGTTTTATGATTATAAATAAATAAATAATTATGTAAGTAATTCCAAATTCAAGTTTTATGATTATAAATAAATAAATAAATATGTAAGTAATTCCAAATTCAAGTTTTATGATTATAAATAAATAAATAAATATGTAAGTAATTCCAAATTCAAGTTTTATGATTATAAATAAATAAATATGCAAGTAATTCCAAATTCAAGTTTTATGATTATAAATAAATAAATATGCAAGTAATTCCAAATTCAAGTTTTATGATTATAAAATAAATAAATAAATAAATATGTAAGTAATTCCAAATTCAAGTTTTATGATTATAAAATAAATAAATAAATAAATATGTAAGTAATTCCAAATTCAAGTTTTATGATTATAAATAAATAAATAAATATGTAAGTAATTCCAAATTCAAGTTTTATGATTATAAATAAATAAATAAATAAATATGCAAGTAATTCCAAATTCAAGTTTTATGATTATAAATAAATAAATAAATGTGTAAGTAATTCCAAATTCAAGTTTTATGATTATAAATAAATAAATAAATGTGTAAGTAATTCCAAATTCAAGTTTTATGATTATAAATAAATAAATATGTAAGTAATTCCAAATTCAAGTCTTATGATTATAAATAAATAAATATGCAAGTAATTCCAAATTCAAGTTTTATGATTATAAATAAATAAATAAATAAATATGTAAGTAATTCCAAATTCAAGTTTTATGATTATAAATAAATAAATAAATAAATATGTAAGTAATTCCAAATACAAGTTTTATGATTATAAATAAATATTAAGTCAAATTTGTTTGGAAAGTGAACTTTTCTATTAGCGGAATAAAACAATACTAAATGTATTTTTGCTTTATAACATATGCGTATATTATGCATTATCCCATAGATACAGGGGCCGAAAAAATTTTTTGTTTTAGAAAATCGTGTTCAAGGTCAAACCAATCATTACCTGTCTAAAAATGATTACAACTAACAAAGGACTAAAAAGGAAAAAATTATGGAGGGAAACTCAGTGCACAATTATAGAAACAGCATATATTCACAAAAAATATATTCATTTGATCTAGATTTAAAAAGTTTTTACTAGGGAAATTGGAAAACTATATTTGTTACGATGCATTATCAATTTAACAATGTTATCAAAGTCCTTTTATCAATGTACTGACAAATAAAGTTTAGTCAGTGTTGTCCAACTAATTTTATTATTTAACTTAATTAATTATATGTAAATGAAAAATGAAATTTTGAATTACAGATTAAATTCGTTGAACAAATTATTAAACATATTAATATTAAAGGCATGAATTCAAAGAGAATTTTTGTGCTTGCAAAATTATTACTTTATAAATAGAATTCAAACAATACATCATTTAGCTGTTTATTGTTATATATTTACATCTTAATTAAAAAAAAAAAAAATCACTGATTTAAAATACTTAAAAATCAACCTAATTAAATTAAAAATGATTAATACCAAGAAAACCAAATGTAATTATTTTAACATTTGAATTATTTTTTATGAATGGTAGACACTTATAAGTGAAAGCAGATGAATTTACAGCATAATAGATTCAGTTTGTTGAAATTACTGTTTTTATTTAATTAGAAAGCAATTCGTGAAAATCTTTTCGTGATTTTTGGTTACTCACCAGAGAAAATGTAATAATTTCAGATGGAAAAAATTTGAAACAGTGTTAGATTTTCTATACGAAATAATAGCCCACAAATATTTAGTTTTATAGCATAAAGTTCCCTGAATGTAAATTGTAATTGCAACTGATAAAGGATATCATTGGTTAGTTATGTTAAGTAAAAAAGAATCCCAAATATGACAATTGGGTTTCATTTCAGGAATGAGGTCGCAATTTAACTTCAACATAAAAGGGAATGTAACTTTAACTTAACGACATAAATGAAATTGCTCTCATTTAGATTTGCTGAGTCAGTAGCAAGCGGCTCCTTAACTTAAAAGATGTAGCAAAAAAATTTAAAAAGTGCAGCTGAAATTCAGACTGCATTTCTCAAATGAAATAAAGCTTTACAAAATAATCTAAATAGTTAAACATGGCGAACAATAAACTACAATGTAACAATGAAACTACATAAAGAAATATTTTACCGAAATTCAAATTTGATATTCTTTTAGAATAGAATCGAATTCTATTATAAATACTATATTTTCTTCTTTTTGTTTTGAGTATTGTGTTAAGAATCGCAGCTAATAATGTTTACATATTTCTTACATTATCGACCTAAATAGCTATGTACAACAATATAACAACGAAATTGTAAGTAAACAAATGCTTTGCAAAATTCAAACGTAACGTTCTTTCCGAATAGAATCATCATAGTTCTGTTAGAAATACTATATTTTCTTCTTGTTATGTGTTTTTTATCACAAGTAATAGCATTTACATATTTCTTAAATTCTTATAATACATGAATCCACTCATAGTTTTTATTCATGCAATTATTTATATGTTTAATATAGTTTGCATACAATAGAAAATAAATTACTTTATTTTATTATTTGTAACTTAAGTTCATTATTTTATCTATAGAGGTTTTACCCTCAGATCTTTATAATTAATTTAAAATTTATTCTATCTCCAGAGGTTTATAATTAAAAATTTATTTTGCGTTCAGAGGTTTATAATTAATTAAAAATTTATTTTGCATTCAGAGATTTATAATTAATTAAAAACTTATTTTGCTTTTATAAGTTTATAATTAATTTAAAATTTATTTTGCTTTCATGGGTTCATAATTAATTTAAAAAATTTAATTTGCTTCCATGGGTTCAAAATTAATTAAAATTTTACTTTTGCTTCCATGGGTTCATAATTAATTAAAAATTTATTTTGTTTCCATGGGTGCAAAATTAACTTAAAATTTATTCTACCTCCAAAAGTTTATAATTAATTAAAAATTTATTTTACTTTGATATGTTTATTATTATTTTAATATTTATATTGCTTTAATATGTTTATTATTATTTAAAAATTTATTTTTGCTTTCAGAGGTTTATAATTAATTAAACATTTATTTTACCTTCGGGCGTTTATAATTAATTTAACATTTATTTTAACTTCAGACGTTTATAATTAATTTAAAATTTATCTAGCTTTGGGGTTTATAATTAATTAAAAATTTATTTTGCTTTCATAGGTCTATAATTAATTTAATATTTATTGTACCTATAGAGGTTTATAATTAATTAAAAATTAATTTTAATTTCAGATGCTTATAAATTAATTTGCTTTTGAACATCATAATTAAAAACGTTTATCGCGTGTGATAATTGGATCTAAACCGATGTATTTCTGACATTAACTTGGACGCTTGTGAGCAACTAAAATAGACAAAGAAGTCCATTTATCTTTTACCTTTTGACACCTGATGACTCCATTCATTAAATAAAAACTTGAACTGCAAACACGTCACGCAGTAATAACTCCCCTCCATAATTTGCCCCAAATCCCAAATTTTCAAAGGCTGTTAAACAGCGGGAACAAAAGACTTGGAAAATGTGATTTTCTTCAGGGGAACTTCACACTTTTCTGAAACTCGAGATTAAATTTTAATACTTCCTCCTTGCTTTCGCACTAATTAAAGCTAAATAAAATAAACAACTTTCTAATCCTCGAGAAGAATTTGAGAGCAATTAATTAAGACTCTGTCATGTCTTTGAGGTGTTATATTACTAATAAACACTCGAAATGAAAAGCGAGAGGGAAGAGAATTGAGTGTTGGAAGGCAGCCGTTGGAAATTCAAATGAGGAGAACAAACATTAAACCATTCAGAACGAAATATTGAACCGTTTTCAGGATAAATAACGCATCATTGTTCGAGTCAGCTTGTTTGAGACATAAAAATTAACCATTCTTCAGACGTTTTTTATTTTTATCCATAATTGGATTGGTAATTTTTGTTGTTTTATAAGATGTTTTTCTTATGGTGTTCGATTCTGAATGTAATCACGGGAAAAATTACGTCATTTGTAATTATGTCAGCATGGAATTAATACACGTTAACTGAATTTATTTTTTAACAAGGATATTTCATTCATTTTTGATTACTTTCATTGTTGATTACTTTCTAGCTGATTTTAAAATAAAGTAGTGCCTAAACGTAATCATGTTCGAATCCGTAATTTGCAACTATGTCAGCATTCAATTAATACACACTATCTGAATTTATTTTTTACGATGGGCAACAAAGATATTATTAGATATTATTTAGATATTTAAAGTGAAAATATTATGCATCAGTAAATAAGTAAAGATTATTCATTGTATATTTTCTGGCTGATTTTAAAATAAAAAATACTTACGAAAACTTTGCAATATATTATAGTACCTGTACTACAGGTTTCAGGTTCAAATCGTGGTAGGGGTTCGGAATCCATGTTAAACTGTAGGTCCCGCTCTAATTAGCCCAAAGTGCGGATAAAATGACCATAGAGTGACACATCAAACTGTTTAATTTAATAATTAATTATACATTTATTTATCTCCAGAGGTTTATAATTAATTTAAAATTTATTCTACTTTCAGAGATTTATAATTAATTTAAAATTTAATTTAATTTTAAATGCTTATATTTAATTAAAAGTTTATTTTAATTTCAATTAAAATTTATTTTAATTTCAATTAAAAATTTATTTTAATTTCAATTAAAAATTTATTTTAATTTCAATTAAAAGTTTATTTTAATTTTAAATGCTTATATTTAATTAAAAGTTTATTTTAACAATAAATGCTTATATTTAATTAAAAGTTTATTTTACTTTCAAATGCTTATAAATTAATTTGCTTTTCAACATCATAATTAAAAACGTTTATCGCGTGGGATAATTGGATCTAAATCGATGCATTTCTGACATTAACTTGGACGCTTGTGAGCAACTAAAATAGACAAAGAAGTCCATTTATCTTTTACCTTTTGACACCTGATAACTCCATTCATTAAATAAAAACTTGAACTGCAAACACGTCACGCAGTAATAACTCCCCTCCATAATTTGCCCCAAATCCCAAATTTTCAAAGGCTGTTAAACAGCTGGAACAATAGACTTGGAAAATGTGATTTTCTTCAGGGGGAACTTCACACTTTTCTGAAACTCGAGATTAAATTTTAATACTTCATCCTTTGCTTTCGCACTAATTAAAGCTAAATAAAATAAACATCTTTCTAATCCTCGAGAAGAATTTGAGAGCAATTAATTAAAACTCTGTCAAGTCTTTGAGGTGTTATATTACTAATAAACACTCGAAATGAAAAGCGAGAGGGAAGAGTATTGAAAGAGTGTTGGAAGGCAGCCGATGGAAATTCAAATGAGGAGAACAAACATTAAACCATTCAGAACGAAATATTGAACCGTTCTCAGGATAAATAACGCATAACGCTGTTCGAGTCAGCTTGTTTGAGAAATAAAAATTAACCATTCTTCAGACGTTTTTTATTTTTGTCTTTGATTGCTCCACAATTGGATTGGTAATTTTTGTTGTTTTATAAGATGTTTTTCTTATGGTGTTCGATTCTGAATGTAATCACGGGCAAGATAACGTCATTTGCAATCATGTCAGCATGGAATTAATACACGTTAACTGAATTTATTTTTTAACAAGGATATTTCCTTCATTTTTGATTACTTTCATTGTTGATTACTTTCTAGCTAATTTTAAAATAAAGTAGTGCCATAATAAACATAATCATCCCCGAATCCGTAATTTGTAATTATGTCAGCAATTAATTAATACCAGCTATCTGAGTTTATTTTATTACGAAGAGTAAGATAACAAAAATAAAATTCATTATCTTGAATAATATAAAATATCTTTTTTTACTTAATGTGACAATATTGTGAATTATCAGCTGACTGAAATTTCCCTATTGATTACTTTCTAGCTGATTTCAAAATAAAGTAGTACCTAAATGTAATCATGTGCGTGAATCCATAATTTGCAACTTTGAATTAAAATACGGTATCTGAATTTATTTTTTACGAAGGGAAATAGAAATAAAATTCATTATCTTGGATAACGTTAAATATCTTTTTACTTAAAGTGACAATATTGTGCATCAGCAAGTGACTAAAATTTCATTGTTGATTACTTTCTAGCTGATTTCAAAATAAAGTTGTGATTAAACATAATCATGACAGCATTGAATTAATACATGCTATCTGAATTCATTTTTTACCAATAGTAACAAAATAAAATTAAATTCATCATCGAAACTAAAACAAAAACAAAATAAAACAAGAAACAAAAAATAAAACGCATAAATAACGCATCATTGTTCGAGTAAGCTTGTTTGAGAAATAAAAATTAACCATTCTTCAGGCGTTTTTTATTTTCTGTCTTTGATTGCTCCACAATTGGATTGGTAATTTTTGTTGTTTTATAAGATGTGAATTGTGTTTTTCTTATGGTGTTCGATTCTGAATGTAATCACGGGAAAAATTACGTCATTTGTAATCATGTCAGCATGGAATTAATACACTTTAAGTGAATTTATTTTTTAACAAGGGCGTTTCATTCATTGTTGATTACTTTCTAGCTGATTTTAAAATAAAGTAGTGCCTAAACGAAATCATGCGTGAATCCGTAATTTCCAACTATGTCAGCATTGAATTAATACACACTATCTGAATTTATTTTTTAAGTAGGGGCAACAAAGATATTATTAGATATTATTTAGATATTTAAAGGGAAAATATTATGCATCAGTAAATAAGAAAAGATTATTTATTGTATACTTCCTGGCTGATTTTAAAATAAAAAACTACTTTCGAAAATATTGCAATATATTATAGTACCTGTACCGCAGGTTTCAGGTTCCAATCTTGGTAGTGGTTCGGAATTCACGTTAAACTGTTGGTCCCTATCTAATTAGCTTAAAGTGTGCAAAAATAACCGTAGAGCGAAACACCAAACCTACTCTCTGGCAAGAGGGCTCCCTGTGACGTTCAGGAGAGATGGTCTCCTAGAGAGGAAGTACAACGAGGAAGAACCCCGAACTCACCCGAGAGGACGTACACTTCAACCTGCTCTTCCGCTGAGAAACGATTAGTTTTTTTCACTCATCCCGAAGGCAAATATATTTAGCGCATCCCGGCACATTATTTAGTCTTCAGACTCCCACCCGATGAGGAAGCATATTTCTCGCAACCTGCGCGAAGCCGATGTTTCGAAATTTTGGCTTAGAAGTGGAGTTCTTCCACGAATCTGTAATTATCTGTCTTTAAATGTGTTACATACAATTATAGACATACAATATTTTTTTGTGTAAATAAGTTCTCCAACCTGTGTCTCAATATCTCAACCGAATCAAGCCCAATTACATTCTGGTTGCCCGTATCCACACCAGTACAGTTGGAGAATACAAAAAAAAAAAAAAAAAAAAAAACAGCTGATGCTATTTTGCTGATTTATTTCATTCTTAGAAATAAAAAACATAATTTGGCTTAAGAAGCACTTATTTTGTCTAGAAATGTGTGGTAAAATATTAACTGAATTTAAGTTTTGGATATTAATATTTGAAGTTATTCATTTTTAGATATCTGACTTTTACTTTTGTCAAACGATAGTGCGTAGGCTAAAAGACAGTTTTTAATAATTGGAAAAAAACGGGCATTCGGAGAAAAGCTGGTATTATATTAATTTATTTCTTTTTAAAATGAAAAACATTTTGTTTAAAAGTGAGAGAAAAAGATATTTCTTTCCAAATGAGTAGTATAAATATTAATAGTATAATAAATATTTCCAATTTTTAGATGTTTATTTTTTACCATATGAAAATGCATATAATGGTATTATTTTTCTAATTCATTCCACTTTTAAAAATAAAAAAAACTCTATCTGGTTTAAGTTACTTATTTAGAAAGAAAAATATATTCTACGTTCAAAAGTGTGTTAATCTCGCAATGTATTTCTATAAGTCGGAATAAATAATGATATTAAATGATGGTGAGTAGAAAGTACAAAGATGAGAATAGTACACATTAAAAAGTACAAAGACAAAAATAATAAAAAGGTTCTCTGTTTTTAAAAGTATAAATGTTTAGTTTTAACCGCTTTGAACTTTTCCAAACTATGAGAATAAAATATAAGAATATTTGTACATTTTACAAATATTTTTATAACAACATTCATACTTAGTTAATTTACTTGAGCCTAAATAATTTAATAAATAATATCCTTTAATACCCTCTGATATGATAATAAATTTAATTTAGATTCATTATTTCAGTCTTTTTTTAATTTTTATCACTACAATCATGATAAAAAAATCTGTAATTAGAATTTTAATTGCTTTCAAATGTATTAAAATCCTTTTTTATTTCCTTAGTAAAATTATAAATTTCTTTTAGAGTTATCTGAAATATTAAGTGATTGTTACGCATTATAAAAATCATATTGCCCGAATATTTTAAGTTGAAACCTATTAAAGTATCCTATTAAAAATTCCTTTGTAATCATTTTTGAAGCTATTCATTTAAATAAAATTATTCTATTAAATATCAACAAGCCGTTATTTTTTTTAAGGATATTGTGATTAAAAATAATAAGTAGGTAAAAGGAGCATGAATTTTTAACGTTAGGAAATATCTTTTGATCTATCATTTAAAAATGTTTCAACAGTAAGAAAACTAGTGACTCAAATTTTACTTAAGCCTCGGACTATTGTTGTGCCTCAAAATCGAAATCTATCAGCTTTGTTTTTAATGCAAAGCAGTCGTAACAAAATAACAAAGGTATGAGATGATGCTCTCTGTTTACAAGTAATGCACGATCCAATGAGTAAGTGAAATATTAGACGATTGAAAAATATGTCGTTAATAACTTTGATGTCGGAAAATATGTAAAGAGAGATGTCGCTTCTTGGATTCGGGTAAAACTTTTACCTTTGAATAAATTCGTAAGCTGATTACGGTTCTCCTCTTTTGATATTTTATATTTTCCGAGGAAAAGATTGTGAAAGATTTTCGGAAAACTTCGGTAGGATGTACGATAATGGCAATAACATTTTTTATTATCTGCATGGAAATCTGTATTTGGCAATTGTTTTGATGCAAGTCACAAATATTTTAATGTGTGCAAAACTTTATAGGGCTTAAATTTAATTCTTCAAAGATAATACTTGGAAATGACCTGATTTAATGCATTAGAAAAAAAAATTATGAATATTATACAAAGTGTATTCAAAAGGTTCCAGTACTGCACCCACACACAAACCCTATAACACAGAGGATATACTTATATTTGATAATCTTAAGTTGGTGGCCAATTGGCCAGCGCTCTGACCTTTGGTATCACATGTTTGCATTGATGTTTATTAGTTGTTAGGAATCCACGTTAAATTGTAGGTACCTGTCTAATTAGCTCTACGGTCATTTTGTGCACTAAACTGTGCACAAAACCATAGAGGGACAAAAACAAACCTAATTAGTCTAAAGTGAAATGAATATAGAGCGACAAACCAAACCTAAGTAGCCCAAAGTGAAATTACCATTGAGCGACAAACCAAACCACCCAATTCAATACAATGCTTGAAACGAGTGTGGAATTGGAATCGGGGATTTTTCATGTTATTCTAAGAGGAGCATGATGTCCCTTTAATGTGAAAAAAAAAACGAACATTTGAAAGCAAATGCTGAAGTTTAAAACTTGATGCAACTAAAGTTAAAGTTAAAAACAAGTTAATATTTGATGCGGTTTTCAAATTACGGGCACTTTGACCGAAGTTCTTCATCACTAAAACGGTAGAGACGTAGCAAATTCAACATTATTCAAGGGGCACCACGTGAGCTTGCTCTACGCTTCCACATTGTACCACCGAAATCTTGAACAGCATCCATAAGGGTGGCCTCTTCGAACTGCCTTGACACAGTAATCAGCTTTGCAATAGGCTGTTAATTCACTTAATAAACGCTATCATTTTTGAATATTACATTATCACAACATTAATTAACGAAAATAAACATTGTCAATATGTATCAATAATCAATACCCCTATCTATCAATCAATATTGTCATTAACGAACATAAGCATTGATATTATCTATCACTAAACAACATAACATTATCTTTATCAAACATAAGCATTATCATGATCTGTCTCTAAAATTTATCATTAATAAACACTATCACACTCAATTAATAAACATCATCATCATCATTTAAGCATGGAACATCGTTGCCTGTATAGCTGTTTTTTGTATTTTTTTGTACATTTAATGTTTTACTAATTTTAAATTATTATCCTCAACGAAGATAAGCATTATAATTTTCTATCACTAAGCAACCTAACATTTTCTATTACTAAACAACATAACATTTTCTATTACTAAACAACCTAACATTTTCTATGACTAAACAATATAACATTTTCTATGACTAAACAACATAACATTTTCTATTACTAAACATAACATTTTCTATCACTAAACAACATAAGCATTATCACGATCTGCCTCTAAAATTTATCATTAATAAACACTATCACACTCAATTAATAAACATCAACAACATTATTATCACTTGAGCACGGAACATCGTTGCCAGTATAGCTGCTTTTTGTATCTTTTGTATATTTAATGTTTTCCTAATTTTAAAAAGTACCCCATATATGGTACTTGCATAAAGTCGAACCCGCCCGAAGCAAACCTCTATCCCTTTTTCGTGAGAAACGGATAATAAATTTAGAAATTCATAAAGACATTTACTTCTTTTTTTTGGACGTTTCGCTCATTTTTTGGATAATTTATCCTTATTAGACCTTTGACCCAAACGCACATTTTTCGAAGGTTTCATCTAATGGCATCTCTCACTGAAACAACGTAATATCCGAACCGCGTTTCCCTTCAAGATTTATTGCCACTTCGCGAACGAAGGACCTATCTGTGGGGAATGAATGATTAATCTGGGGTCCAGCGGAGAACAAAACCTAGTAATTTTTGGACGTTAACTTACTTGATCATCTGCCAACAGCTCTAATCCCCCCACCACTGCCTCAGTCATCGCCGCATTAATATACTCTGTCTTCTAACTAAGTTATCAAATTCCCGACCTTTTCGACGAAGCTACTACTCCAACAGTGGACTCTTTGTTTTTCGCTTTTTTTCGTGTTTCTAGAATCATAATAAAACAAAACGTGCTGAGGTCAATGATTTCCGGGAAGTGTTGAATCATCTGGATTAATTATACATGAACTTGTATTAGGTTTGATTATTATTCAGTAGGATTGTTATTTATTCTTAGTCCATAGATTCTTACTCTATATTTTATTTTAGATGATTACATTATGTCCCTTTTCTTGAATTCTAATTATAGAGTTAATATTTTTTACTTATCCATTTCCACTATCTGATTCTTTTATAATGACTGTTTCACAGCATAAAAGATTATTTTCTTTATTTCAAGAAAATATTCAGTGATACGTTGGCATGCGGTATGTTTTTACGGACCTTTTATTGACATTCACATATATTTGAACATTTAATTTTTTTTAAAAATTTTCTTAGATGTCTTGACAAAAATTATTCACAACAAATAAAAAATTAAGGTTTCTGAGTGAATGAAAATTTCCCATCCTTCCGACCTTTTCGACGAAGCTACTTAGTCCAACAGTGAACTCTTTGTTTTTCGCTTTTTTTTTATATCTAGAATCATAATAAAAAAAACGTACTGAGGTCAATGGTTTTCGGAAGTGGGGAATCATCTGGATTAATTATACAAGAGTTTTATTAAGTTTGATTATTATTCAGTAGGATTGTTATTTATTCTTATTGACCCCATAGATACATTTTAGATGATTAAATTATGTCCCTTCTCTTGTATTCTAACTATAAAGTTAGTGTTTTTCGTTTACGGCTCATTTCTACTATCTGAATCGTTTAATGACTGATTCAAAGCATAAAATATTTTTTTTTTTTTTATTTTAAGAAAATATTCTATCGATACGTTCGCATGTGGTATGTTTTTGGGGCTTTTTATCGACACTGATATAGATTTGAACGTTTTAATTTCTTTTAAAAAATCTTCTTAGATATTTTGACAAAAAAATTATTTACGATAAACAGTGAAAAATGTAAACGTATATATCTTGGAGGAATGACAATTTCCCACCTATCCTACTTTTCAACGAAACTACTTAGTCCAACAATGAACTTTTTGTGGGAGGGTTTTTCGTATGGATTTTAAAATCACAATAAAACAAACCGCAATGTTAAATTATCTGAAAAGTGTTGAATTATCGGTATGAATTATCGATACATTTATTTTAGGTTTGATTATTATTCAGTAGGTTGTTATTTACATTTATTTCATCGGAATATTTGATATGATTATATTGTCCCCTTACTTGAATTTTAATTATAAACTAATTGAAACGGATAAGTAAAAAACTGCATGATTCTATTAATGACTGATTCAAAGCATGGAACATTGAATATTTTCTTAAAACAAATAAAATAAGTTTAATTAATTAATTATTTATGAACTTAAATAATTTTTGATTATTATTCCGTAGGATTATTATTTATTCTTATTGACTCCATAGATATATTTTAGATTATGACATTATGTCCCTTTTCAGGTATTCTAATTATAAAGTTAGTGGAAATGAACCGTAAAAGAAAAACCAATATTTAAATCGTTTAATGATTGATTCAAAGCATAAAAGATTATTTTATTTATTTCAAGGAAATATTCAATCGATGCTTTCGCATGCGGTATGTTTTTTACGGACTATTTATAGACACTGTTATATATTTGAACGTTTAAACTTTACAAATTTTTTTTTTTTTAGATATCTTGACAAATTATTCACGACAAATAAAACATTTAAGCGTCCTGGAAGAATGAAAATTGCTCATCCTTTCGGCATTTTCAACGGAGCTACTTAGTCCAACAATGAACTTTTTGTGGGATAATTTTTGTATGGATTTTAAAATCATAATAAAGCATAACGTATCATCTTGAAAGTGTTGAATTATCCGTATGTATTATCGATACATTTATTTTAGATTTGATTATTATTCAGTGGAACTATTATTTACATAGATTTCATCGGGATATTTGATATGATTATATTATGTTCCATTTCTTGAATTCTAATTATAAAGTTTGGGAAAATGAGTAAGTAAGAAACATTATCTGATTTTCTTAATGACTAATTCATAGCATAAAACATTGAATATTTTCTTAAAATAAATAAATAATTTATATATGATGTAGAATGTTAGTATAATGTCATGAATCTTTTTATGGACGCTGATATATATTTGAAAGTTTAATTTTTTTTTCCCAAAAACCTCTTAGATATCTTGACAAAAAATTATTTAGAGCAAATAATGAAAATGTAAACGTGTTCGTCTTGAATGAATGACAATTTCCCATCTTTCCGGTTTTCCAGCGAAACTTAGTCCAACAATGGATTCTTTGTAGGAGGGTATTTCATATGTATAGCTAGAGAGTTGGAATCATAATAAAGCAAAACGTAGTGTTGAATCCTCTGGAAAGTATGAATCATCGGATGAATTATCGATACATTTATTTTAGGTTTTATTATTATTTAGTAGTATTGTTATGTGCACAGATTCCATCGGAATATTTCAGATGATTATATTATGTTCCATCTCTTGAATTCTATTTATAAAAGTTTGTGAAAATGAATAAGTAAAAACACTATGTGATTCTCTTAATGACTGATTCAAAGCATAAAAAATTGAATATTTTCTTACAACAAATAAAATAAATTTATTTACACGGTTCACACATGTAATAGAAACTTGTTATCGTGAATCTTTTCATAGGTACTGACATATTTTTTAAATTCCTCGTGCACATGTTGATAATATTTATTTAAACAAATAATGAAAAGTTTTACAGTGTACGTCTTGTATGAATAACAATTTCCATTGTATCTGAGTTTTTCAACGAAAATACAATGGATTCCTTGTGAGAGGTGTTTCCTATATCTAGCTAGCGAGTTGAAATCATAATAAAAACAAAAACGTAGTGTTGAATCATTCTGACGAATTATCAATGCATTTATTTTAAGTTCGATTATAATTCAGTAGGATTGTAATTTAGATAAATTTCATCGGAATGATTGAATTATGTTTCATCTCTTAAATTCTAATAATAAAGTTAAGGGAAATGGATGGTAAGTGAAAAACTCTATCCGATTCTATTAATAACTGGTTCAAAGCATAAAAGATGGACTATTTTCTTGAAATAGATAAATAAATTTATGTAGGATGTAGGATGTTGGTAGGATGTCATGAATCTTTTTATAGACACTGACTGTATTTGAATATTTAATTTTTTTTCAAAAAATCCTCGTAGATATCTTGACAAAAAAAAAAAATTATTTAGAGCAAATAATGAAAAATGTAAATGTGTACATCTTGGATGAATGACAATTTCCCATCTTTGCGGTTTTTTAACGAAATTAATTAGTCCAACAATGGATTCTTTGTGGGATGGTATTTCGTATGTCTAGGTAGAGTGTTGGAATCATAATAAAACAAAAACGCAGTGCTAAATCATCTGGCAAGTGTTGAATATCGTTACACTTACTTTAGAGGTAATGGATGGTAAGTGAAAAACACTATCTGATTCTATTGATGACCGGTGCAAAGCATAAAAGATTGATAATTTTCTTAAAATAAATAAATTAATTAATTTATATGTGATGTAGGATGTTATGAATCTTTTTATAAATACTGATATATATTTGAAAATTTAATTTTTTCAAATATCCTCTTAGATATCTTGACAAATTTATTACGATAAATAATGAAAAATGTAAAAGGTTTCATCTTGGATGAATGACAATTTCCCACTATACGACTTTTTCAACGAAAAAATTTAAGGAGGAAGTTATTGAAGGATTCTTGAAGGAGGTTTTTTGTATGTCTAGCCACTGAGTTGGAATCATAATAAAACAAAACGTAGTACTCAATCATTCTGTTGGAATTCTGTTGGAGCATTTCGGATGATTATATTAGATTCCATCTGTTGAATTCTAATAATAAAGCCCTATCTATCCTATTCTAATAATAATAAAGCCCTATCCTAAAGCCATTACCATTACCTATCTGATTCTATTGATTATTGGTTCAAAGCATAAAATAATGACAATTTTCATAAAATTAATTAATTTATATATGATCTAGGGTGTTAGTAGGAAGTTAAGAATCTTTCTATAGCCGCTAATATTTTAACGATTTATTTACATTTTTTTAAAGTTAAAAATTTCGAAAAGTTAAATTTGTCTTATAACTTCAATATTCTTTTAATAATATAAAAAGAAATCATTCATCTTTAATCACAGATGAATTGAGAAACATTTAAATCTTACATAAAACATTCAAGAACTCAGTTTAATAGTATTTGTGGAAAAAGGACACCCAAGGACATTTTAACATCGCGTTAACGATTGTAACATTGGATTAACGAGTCTTTAAATGTTTACTTTTAAGCATAAAATGTTAGTTTATTTAATTAAAAAATATATTTTATTCATAAATTCTCAGGCGGGATGTTTCCGTGAATCTTTTTATAGATAATGACAAATATTTGAACGTTTAATTTTGTTTCAAAATTAAGCAATCGTCAAAGGTTATTTAAGACGAATAGTGAAAAATCTCTTGAACGTGAATGTCCTGAATAAACGATTTACGAATTGTGATTAAAACACATTTTATTATTCGCAATTTATGATTCATCGTTAACAATATGCTATTGAAAGTAATCACATATTGTTAACGATCGTACAATGAAAAATCCCATTATTTTTGTATACATTTATTTTTTTTTTTCCTATTTTTTTCTGGTTCACTGAATTGACATCGATATAGAATAAATAAAACATAAAATAAAATAAGTTAAATCATTTTTTCTTCATTTTAAAGGATTAAAACATTAATCTAGATCTTGAAGTGGTTAATACTTTAAGACTAAATTTGTCAAGTTAAGAAAGCATAAAAAAAATTAGAGTAAACTTATTATTTTATGCACGAACATGAATTTCTTTTTAGTTTTAGTTCTTTTTAGTTGAAAAATTATAATCAAACAAAATATTAAGTAATCTTCTCTCAAATTTCAAAAAAAAATTTCTTTTAAATTTTTTTTCTCATTTATTACGATTTTACAAATTTCTAATTTGTAGTGATTTAATAATAATATTAATTTCATTGTTTTAATTATAACAATAACTTTTATTATTATTTCAAATTTCATTACCTATATCATATGGATGATCTACAGAAATATAGCAGATAAACATATTTCAATTAAAATTGCATTATTATATTAAATTTAAGATTTTGCTGTTTTTTATTTAATTTACGGCAATTCGATTGCATACAGAGAAATTTCTGCTATATTTCTGTAGATCATATGATATAGATAATGAAATTCGAAGAAAATAATAAAAAAAAATTTGTTATAATAAAAATAGTAAAATTATTATTATTTATTATGAAATTAATAATATAATAATAATAATAATGAAATTTGTAATGATTGTATATAATGATTGTATCTTGTATACAGTTCATGCGAAATTGCAATATGGCAGATAACAACAAATGTTTGAAAAAATGTATAGAATTTTATCTGCTATATTGCAATTTCGCATGAACTGTATACAAAAATTAATTTGCGGTCGGCTATACATTTAATTGCTCTAAAATATGAATAAATCATATGTAGTTTTATATGCCTTTCCAAATTAGAAAATAATGATCTATTCTTGAATGATTTCAATTGTATTGCAATGTGATTTCTTCGGTAATGAAAAAAGAGTTAATTAATTTAATTAGTTTTAAGCTACAGTAATTTAAATTAAATTATTACTATGATTTAGCTATACATCGTGATATCAGTAACTTATTACGTATTAATATATTATAATTTAATTAGTGACAACGTGTGTAATAATTCTATACAATTCAATTCTATAATTTATTATAGAATTAATATTATTACTTATTAATGCTATCAAATATTATTACTTATTAATATTATCAAATATTATTACTTAATCATTAATATTATTTATTAATGGTTTATTTAATGATATTCTTTATAATTTATTGAGGCACTAAAAGGAAAATATATCTATATATATGAAGATTGTGGAATATGATTTTACAGAATTTTTGTTACTACTTATTACCTATTATTGGTAATATAATATAAGAAGTAGCAATAAATACAAATAGTACCAATATTGGGTAGTTCAGTTATATCTAATTGAATTAATCAGTTATATCAATTCAATTTTTATAATTGGTTTAAATGAAAGGAAATAAATATTTAAACCACTAATAAAAGTTCAGCACATTCTTCATTTTCAAAAAATGCAAGAATTTCGAACGCAAATTTCTATGACAGAATATTTTTAGTTTCACCAGATATGAGTGATGATCAAAAACTATCATCCGCTTACATTATTTCTAGTTTCATACAGTGCAAACGTTAATGGAATACATTTTGACAATGCGTTCCTTTTTTATTCAAACTAAATGAAAATTTTTGCAATGGCTTAAACCGATACTTTCGTCTTTTATTGATTTTATGAAAAACAGCTCTAAAACACAACGAGCGTTTTCTTTAATTTTTATCGAAATATTTTGCATTCTAATTAGATTTTCAACGCTTTCGCGAGTATTCATTAGAAACTAAAATAACAGGAAACTAAATGATTTTGTTCTTCAAGATTTATTTATTCTGAAAAGAATACAACTTAAAAACACTTATGTTGCTTACAAAAACACTCAAATGTGATACAATGGAGGTTTTTTTTCAGAAACTAAGAAAGGAAACAATAAGGAACTGTTGCCGAACGAACGTAGTTAGCCACCAAGAACAAAACGAGCCTCTTTGCAAGTAAGAATAAAGACCATCGTTAAAAGCATTTTATCTTGTTTGCCCAATTCTTAATGTTTAACCATAAATATACATAAAAATGTTACGGCGAAATGGTTTCTTTATGCGGAAGAAGAATTCGTTAAATTGTCTTTTACCATGCATAAACAAAGTTTATTTAAGTTAATATATTTTTCTCAAGTTAAAAATCTTTCTTTAATAGTCTAAGTTTCAAAGGCTTTTGATTTTTTTTATCTATTATATAAACTTGAATATGTTTGTTTGTCCTTCAGCAAGTTCAGCACATTCTTCATTTTCAAAAATGCAAGAATTTTCAACGTAAATTTCTATGACAGATTATTTTTAGTTTCACTAGATATGTACAAACATGTAAATTATTACATCAATATATATGAACAGTAGAATATGATTTTATAGAAATTTTATTACTAAATATTATTATAACTGAACTATCTATTATTGGCAATATATCTAATTCAATTTAAAAAGTTTTTATTATTGGCTTAAATATAATGAAATAACTACATATTTAAACCACTAATAAAAGTGCAACACATTCTTCATTTTCAAAAAAAGCAAGAATTTCGAACGCGAATTTCTATGACAGAATATTTTTAGTTTCACCAGATATGTACTAAAATGTAAATCCTTACATCAATAGATATGAACATAGTAGAATATGATTTTATAGGAATTTTATTACTACTTATCATTAAACTGTCTATTATTGATAATATAATATCTAATTCAATTGAAAAAGTTTTTATTATTGGTCTAAATATAATGAAACAACTATTTAAACCTCTAATAAAAGGTTCAGCTCATTCTTCATTTTCAAAAAATGCAAGAATTTCGAACGCAAATTTCTATGACAGAATATTTTTAGTTCCACCACATATGAATGATGATCAAAAACTACCATCGGCTTACATGATTTCTCGGTTCGTACAAACGCTAATGGAACAATGCGTTTCTTTTTATTAACGCTAAATGAAAATTTTTGCGATAGCTTAAACCGATACTTTCGTCTTTTATGAAAAACAGCTCTAAAACACACCGAACGCTTTCTTTAATTTTTTGTCGAAATATTTTGCATTCTAATTAGATTTTCAACGCTTTGAGAGTATTCATTAAAAACTAAAATAACAGGAAACTAAATGATTTTGTTCTTCAAGATTTATTTATTCTGAAAAGAATACAACTTAAAACACTTATGTTGCTTACAAAAACACTCAAAAGTGGCACAATGGATTTTTTTTTCCGGTGCGACATTCAGAAACTAAGAAAGGAAACAATAAGAATCTGTTTGCAGTAGTTTGCCACCAAGAACAAAACCGAGCCTCTTTGCAAATGAGAATAACTCTGTGAGAATAAAGAGCATCATTAAAAGCATTTTATCTTGTTTGCCCAATTCTTAATGTTTAGCCATAAATGTTGCGGTGAAATGGTTTTATTATGGTGAAGAAGAATTCGTTAAATTGTCCTTTACCATGCATAGACAAAGTTTATTTAAGTTAAAGAAAGTTTTTTAACTTGAGAAAAATATATTTATTAATAGCCTAAATTTCAAAGGCTTTTGAATTTTGTTATATCTTACATAAATTTGTATATGTCTGTTTGTAATTTATGTTGTTGCTGTAATGCAGCTGGCAATACAGACACAGTTAATCTTTATGTCATAAGCAAGGACTACATTGCTTTTACTCATTTAGCATTGCACAGGGGCACGTGTAGCTTGAAGATAGGCTACGGACGAGAGTAACCCTACCACCACAACGCTCTACGATCCTATTAGCCGGGACCTACGGCTTAAAGTGGATTCCAAACCACTACAAACATCCTTGACACCTCCGGGACTCGAGCCCGAAACCTGTGGTACCAAGCGCCAGAGCTCTAGCCACTCGGTCCTCAGGTCCCTTGTTTGTCCTTTATTCAAATTCAGGTTTCAATCTGGAGCTTTCAAATTTTTTACGCACACGGACTGTGGTCTACGGATGGCCATAGGCTACTTTTAAACTTGCAGATTTCCTCTTTCCTAATATACATTTCTTAATTCTCTCAATTTAATGAGAGGAGTCAAATATGTTTTCATGAGTGATTTTTATAAATCCTAACGCTTTGAATACAATGGTATTTTCAATTTTATTCAAGGAATAATATAAAGGATTTAAAAGAGTTAAAGTTTGAGGGTGGGGTAAAAATTACCAATATACCATGTGCTTTACATTTGTCACACTAAGCCTTTTAGCACTCTTTTTGAATCTTAAAACTTAAAATATAGTGTATCTATAAACGATTGCTTGAAATTTTTAATTGAAATAAATTTTTTTACTTAATGCTGAATTTCTTTTTGCACACACAAAAAAAAACTAAACTGTTTTTTTTTTAAAAACAAATCAATTTTTGGATTTTCTAATTAATAAATTTGTCTCTTTTATACTTATTCCACAATAACTAATAAACTTTTATCTTTCAAAATCGAATGACCAGCTTATAACGCTCCCTATATCTTACTAGCATCCTTAACAAACAATTGCTTCGTCCTTTTAGGCTTTTAAAACTCATGTATACTGTTCCACACAATTGGTGGTCGAACTATAGTGGATTCAGCATTATCCAGGGTGCATTACACAAGACCAATTGAATGCCATCTGAATTTCAAACAAACGCTTCTGACGAGGGGTATTAGACGTTTGTACCTTGTTTCGCACTACATTCACTTCCTTGAATCTAACATAAGGGTATTACGGCTTACTGATTTTGTTATGTCCATACCTGGCATAGACACGGGAGCTTTTGATTCGGCATCATTTGTTGAGTTTTGAACCATGCCCTTTTGGTATGGAGACTAAAGACAATATTTGTCCATTGAACAGCGGAAATATAGCACATTCAAAGTTATATAGGTAGAATCATCGAGGTATTACGCTGCACCTATATTTTGCCACTACAAATTGGAAAAAATATTTTAAATTTGAATCTGGAGAGGAGAGATTTTACCCCCTTCCTCCTCAAGTCCTCCTGGCAGTGGCATGGATGTTTGTTAGTGGTTCGGAATCCACGTTAAACTGTAGGTCCCGGTATAATTACCATACGGTGTGCATAAAATGACAGTAGAGTGACAAACCAAACCTCAAGTCCAAAATTTCAAGCATACATATTGCTACTATAGAATTTCTGCAATAAATTTATAATAAAGATATATTTTTATATTATTGACATAATATCTACGCTATATTGTATATACTAGCGTACATGCAAGTAATTTTTTTGTTGTAAAATATTTTAATTTGATTATTGATTATACTAAATTAATACAATGCCTTACATTTAAATCCTCCATTCAATTACCTTAGAATCTTAATTGGAATAATAAAGCATTTCATGGTATGGATGTTGTAATTATTAATATAATATCTATGCTATAATATGCATATAATAGCCATACCATAATATACCATGGATGTGATATTTATTAATTATTGACCGCTAACAGTCCATTTAATTGTAAATTGCTTTTTACGACACTTTTTGTTACCTTTTTCATATAAAATTTTAAAGATACTTTGTCTTGTTTATAGATTTATGGAAGAACATTATAGAAAAACGGATTTCGGATCTAGGATTTTGATTCAACACTTAATAAAATATAATTTTTTTTTATTTATTAATAAAGAAAACAGAAACATAGTATTTATTTGATGAAATTTTTGTCCATCTTTAGAATTTAAATAACGGCTTGTCAGAATAGAATCTCGTAAAATATGCATTTCACACTTTTTGATCTGTGAAATATGATCTCTAACACGAGGTGCAATTTATTAGAGTGGTTAAGTATTGATCAAGTTATTAGTCTCTATTCTTATTAGAGTGGGGAATTCGAATGACCTAAATCAGTCAATGCAAAAGAAATACGACAGAAGCGATGTCATTAGTAGTTTAGAGCAAATGCTAATTGGAAACCATACGATTGTATTAATTATAATTCCTAGGGTGTCCGCGAGGGCTAACTTTTTAAGTGCTAAGGCATTTTTTTTAACCAGCCTGCAGTTTCGAAACTAGTAGTGCTCTCATTAACATTGAAAGTGAAATGTCGCAGATAATTATAAAATAAAATAAAATAACAATAATATAAATAAATATATGAAATAAAAAATAATGTCAATAAGTAAATAAACATAAAATATAAATATAAAATAAAATTAATAAATTATAAAAATAAAATGACAATAATATAAATGTATATATAAAATGAAAATGGAAAATAATATAAATAAATATAAGAATGAAAATAATATAAAATAAAAATCAAAAAATGATAATGTGAATAAATAAAAAAAAACATAAATTATAAATAAATAAATAAATCTAAAAATGAAAAAAAAAATGTGAATATGTAATAAAACATAAACTATAAATATAAAAATAAAATAAAATTAATAAATTTAAAAATAAATTAACAATAATATAAAATATATAAAATGAAAATGAGATAAAACAATATAAATAAATATAATAATGAAAATAAAATCAAAAAATATTAAATGAAAATCAAATAAAAAAAATCAAAAAATAATAATTTTAAAAAAAGTAAAAAATACAAAATAAAATTAATAAATTATAAAAAATAAAATAACAGTAATATAAATAAGTAGATAAAATGAAATAAAATAATAATATAAATAAATGTAATAAGGAAAATGAAATTAAATAAAAAATGAAAAATAATGGGAATAAGTAAAAAAAACATAACATATAAATATAATAAATCTAAAATAAAATTAATAAATTATAAAAAATAAAAGGACAACTATATAAATAAATATATAAAATGAAAATGAAATAAAATATTAATAATATATAACATAATAATGAAAATGAAACAAAATATTAAATAAATAAATATAATCATGAAAGTAAAACAAAAAATGAAAAAATGTGAATAAATAATAAATCATAAAATATAAATATAATTAAAATAAATATAATAATGAAAATAAAATATAAATAAATAAAAGTAAAAAAGAAAAAAAAATTATGTGAATAAGCAATAAAACATAAAATATAAATATAAATATAATAAATATAAAATAACATTAATAAATTATAAAAATATCAATAAAATATGTAAAATAAAAATAATTTTTAAAAATAAAACAAGAGTAAAACTAAATTAAAATTAAAATTATATAAATATAATAAATCTCTTCGGTGAAATAATGCATAAAAGTATTTTTTAAAAAATTAGAAATGTTATTTTTATTCACAATCTGTCAGTAGACCTGTAGTACTTTCGTACTTCCGTCCATTAGGCTCAAGCAGGATGTTTGCACTCCTTCAAATAACATTCCGTTCGTTCAAAATGAGGAAGGAGAACAAAATGAGAATGCAGGGAAACTTTTCCCGTGGTGCAATCTGAGTAACGCTGAATCTGCTACATATCTATCCACTAGTGTCAAATAGCTAACGTCAAAGCACACACCATTGGAAAAAAAAACATGATGGAGAATTTGAAAACATATTAACTGGAAAAAATTCACAGATTTAATTAGCAAAATTGATTTTTTTAAATAATAGCGTAGTGAAAAAATTAAGAATTCCAATTAAGTTATTAAGATATATCTGCATAAGACAATCCTACTTTTCGGAGTTAAATTTCAATTCTTAAAATCTATTGCAAAAACATTTTTAAATGATGATTTTTAATTTTTTAATCAAAATTCAATAATTATTGAGTGAAATTATGACTTAATAATTTATTGAGTTCCAAGACATAGAAGCTCTATGCGTTTTGGCACAATTCGAATGTATTTAGAGGACAGTTTTCTGACGGTAACTCAATCTTGGTTAAAAGTAACCCAATCATTTTTCTACGGGACGTGCGCAATCGATAACTATCGATAAGAAACGGCAAGTCTATCGATTAAATGTCTGGGCAAAAATTTCCAACCAACTACATTTTTGCCTCTTTCATTTATAATGAGTTCCTTTAAAAAAGAAAAAGCTAACCCCCACCCCCCCGTTCAACCATCAATATAAAATCTTTACAGCCAAACATAGCCATTATTTTAACGAGCAACCAAAAAATATAAAAAAACAATAATATAAAAAAAGTCCGATTACAGCTTCTTTCTGATTTGTCTGTCTCCTTGCAGAACCCGAAAAGAAATTTTTATAAGAAAGGTGTTTTATTACTTTTTTAAAATGAAAAATGGTGTCCCGTTATGTAATGAAACAATAAACAAAACAAAAAACTAACACTAACTGCAAATATCAATTATAATTACTTCAAATTTAACCCAGACAAGTCGTTAGGGGAATAACTTTAATGGCCAAGGTAGATCAAAATGCTTTTTATTTAAACATAAATTTTCATCAACCAAAATGTACAACACACATTTTTACTCAATCTTTCTATTTCTGTATCTATCATAAAAATTTATTTTATTAAAAACTTTCCAACTGTCTTCAAAGTTCTATGTCACTGACTTATAATGGCCTGGCTTATTTCAGGTATAATATATATATATATATATATATATATTAACTTTTATATAGTTTAAATGTTTATGTTTTTGCAGTGACAGTAGGAAATAGCAATTAATGATAAAAATGTTTCTTAGAATAGTTTAAATCAGGGGTGGCCAACCCAAATGATCTTGCGGGCCATTTTGGAAATGCATCCTAACTCCGCGGCCGCGTATAAAATTATATATCCCCATATTAGATTTTGACCCACTATAGACATTTTTTGGAGTGAAAAGTTGGAACATAATGAGTTTTTATTTTTGTGTTTACTATTATTCTTACATCTAAACATAGGTAATATAATAATAATTAAACTAAACGTGCATTGTAAAGAAATATATAACACTAAAAATGAAATATAAAAAAATATATAAATATAAACGAAATAAAAAAAAAATAAAATCATTTAAACATATTTGTTTTACTAGTGCGATATTTGTTTCTCCGCTCTTTCAGTTAGCTTTTGAAAAGCAATCTCAGTTTGGGTATTTGCACATCGTAATGGGTGTTGCAAGTTAGTGTCCGTTATGTTTGAGCGTGTTTTGTGTTCGGTCAATTTCATTTTAGAAAAATCGATTCGCAGGTGTAAGTTGAACCAAAAGCACTGACAACTTCACCTAAGGCTCTGCTACCAACAATCAACTGTGCGTATGTAGGCATGGTCACTGTGTCACTAAGACATAGAAACATAGAACCTGTTATTTTAGATGTTCCAAAATGCGCGCTCATCGTGAGTTCGCAGAATATAATTTAATTATTCTGCGAATTCACAACTGTAAACTCATCAATAAAACAGGCAATATCTGTCCTACATTCGCAAGAATAGTATTCTAAAAATCCAAGTTAATTTTTTCTCATAATTTTGGCAGCTAATTTTTGAATATATGGATGCACACATAATGCATTTTTTAATACATTGTTTTTCACTACTTTGGCCATTATAAAATAAATATATTTTGTAAGTGGTATATTTTGTGATAAATCACTGGCCAGAAAAATATTCATGGTGGGCCGCGGGTTGGCCACTCCTCATCTAAATCCATGCGTTTATATAGTTATAGCGATAGAAATATGATAATTTCAGAACTGAATTGTTTTTAGTATTCCTTAGATAAGGGCTATTTAGATCATAATATATTTTACCCAGTTGTAGTTATTATTGTGAAATTCAAAACAATAGGGTATTTTAAAAATAATTATTTTTGGCTCTTTTGAACTGTGGCTACACTCTTTTAGGGGGACTTTTTTTAGATATTCAAAGATGGTAGGTTAGGACTTAGGGAAGAAAAAAAGGTCTAAGTGGGAAAAAATCTCTATTAGGGAAAAAAGTTTTTTTCTGGTGGATTTTTAGATATTCAAAAATGATAGGTTAGGTATTAGAGAATAAAAATGGATTTTTTTTTAGTTATTAAAGATGATAGGTTAGGACTTAAGAAGAAAACAATTAACCCTTTTTTGACCTAAGGTTTTTTTTTTTTCAGATATTCAAAGATAATGGGTTTTAAGGAAAAAGGGTTTTTTTTAAATATCCAAAGATAATAGGTTAGGACTTGTGAGAAAGAAGTTGAAGAAGGGATTATTCACAATTATACATATTAAAAATTAAAAAACATGGATCAATATAATATTAAAAACATGGATCTCATTATACTGTTTGAAAACAATACTTTTTTTAAATTAAAAAAAAAAAATTAAATATAGCACAACGACTGATTGTGTGGAAAATTGACAAGCGACGAAACGAAACACAGTGACATAACAGGAGAGAAAGGTAATTTTGGAGGTGTTTTAATTGTAATAAAAATAAATTTAGTTTTCAAAATTGATTTGGCTGCGTCTGTCTAATTAGCCCCCTAACAAGAGTAGATTCGTACATTTCCGTCTTTTAAATGGATGTTTAAATTTCAACACAATCTGCTGTCGAACTATAAATAAATGTTTCATCATGTTAAATGTGATATACATTTACCCTATACGCAACTTAGCTATCAGGCCATTCTGGTAAATTATCTAACATTGGATTTCCAAACAAAACAAATTCGAATCGAAACTGAACTAGAAGAAGAAAAGTTAAACACGTCTGAAAAGTTTCTCTCGAATGAGTGAGATAAATTTGTAGGTCGGTAAGTACCTGAATAATATTAAATGTGCTACGTATTTTATCTTCCGGTGGCAAATGATGTTAGTCAAACTACCAGATATTTGAAAATACCAACAGTTCTGCCAAAAATTATTTTACACTTTAGTTACAAATTAAGGAGGAATGTCAGCTTTCTTTTTTAAAAATATTCAAATATTTTCATGATATATATATCGATTCATAATTGAAAGATTTTAAAAATGTATACTTTTTTTCACTACTTTCAATACTTTCCACTTATTTTTCCATTACCAGATATTTGAAAATAACAACAGTTCTTCCAAAAACAATTTAGTTACCAATTAAAAAAAGGAATGCTATCTTTTTTTAAAATATATTCAAATATTTTCCTGATATATCTATCGATTTATAATTGAAAGTTTTTTTTTTTTTTTTAATTTATATTTTTTTCATTCATTTTCGTTTAACGAAATGTAATGTCTCTATTGGCATCTTAATTACCACATTAGAACACTCTGATTCAAGTAGTAAGTTATTTTCTGAATACAAATTTACAATATCATACGTTATTTACGAAAAATCTATGCATATATAGATATTTCAAACTTTAAATATTACTTTATTAAAAGCACAAATACTGAAAAACAAGTTAGATATTTTGAATGGAAACTGTAGTAGTGTTCTAAAAATGTAAAGAAGTCTACGAAGTCTATGAAGTCTACGAATTTTAAACAATTAATAAATTAATATTTTCGGAAACAAAATATATTTATTTTTTAGCAGAACGTTATACTGCCAAAAAAATACATTGTAGAAAATTACATATAGCAAATATATTCTCCATGTTCCAATATATGTGCATACTCATTTTCATGGATATCGTTTGAACGGCATGTAAGATGAAATGCTGCAGCACCCTCTGGTGGCAAGAACATATTTTCCATACTCGAATACACATTATTACTAATTGCGATTGGTTGAACGGTATAGAAGTTGATAGACTGCTACACCATCTGGTGGCCACTTACAACAAAGGGGATAGCATAAAACATTCTCCATGTTATGTCAAACACTCACAAAAATTTCATGAAAATCGGTTCAGCCGTTTAGGAGGAGTTCAGTGACAAACGCATGTAGAGAGAATTAATATATAAAGATACATTAAATTATGTATACTTTTTCAATAAAAAATTCTTAGTTGCTTGATATTAATGTTTATTACTATTAAAATTAAGATAATTAATTTAGAATTTACTTAAAACGTTTAAAATTTTGCAAAAGGCATTCATTATTTTCTATGAAATCTGATGAAATTAGTTTTTATAAGGTTCATAAAAGTAAGCTTACATTAGATTTTATAAAATTAATCTTAATTAATATTTTATGAATTTAATCTTTCACAAAAAAATAATTATAAGAAAGATGCTTATTTTTGCATCTAGTTTAGATATTCTAAAAAGATTTGCTATATTTTAACTCTCTAAGTTAACATTGTATAAAATTTGCATTGTGTTGAGATTAAAACACCAAAGGAATTCATATGAAAATACACTTATAAGAAATTATGCAGATTATGACAAACTTTTCCTGAACTTCAGATCTTAAAAGGTTTGGTCATATGCAATTTGCCTCGAAGCCTGGAAGCTTAACTATCTTGAAGCACAATGGTAACTATCAAGTACAAAATCTTCTACGGGCATACTGCAATGAAGTTAACTATATAGTTAATCCTTTATTATTTTCAATCTAAAAGATGTCAAAGATCACTGAACTAGTTAAGTTTATGATTGTTGGACACAAAAAAAAGTAACAAAATGCAGATTAAATTTGTATAACGGTATATGAATTCATAAAATTTTTTGTAAGAGTCAACATTTTATTTTATGCTTGGTTAGAATAGGTTGCTGGTTGGTATGTTTTAATATAGAATTGATTGCTGGTTGGTATGTTTTAATACAGAATTGATTGCTGGTTGGTATATTTTAATACAGAATTGATTTCAAATTGGTGTGTTTCAATACAGAATTGATTGCAAGTTGGTATGTTTTGATACAGAATTGATTACTGATTCATATATTTTAATACAGAATTGAATGCTGGTTGGCATGTTTTAAGACAGAATTGATTGCTGGTTGGTGTGTCTTAATACAGAATTGATTGCTGGTTGGTATGTTTTAATGCAGAATTGATTGCTGGTTGGTATGCTTTAAGACAGAATTGGTCAATAGCCAATATGTTTTTAAGGTAAAATTGGTTGTAGGTTGGTATGTTTTAGTTAGAATTGATTGCTGGCTATTTTTTTAAAGTTAAAATTAGTTGCTGTCTTATTTCTTTTAAAATTAGTTGCTGACTGTTTCTTTTAGTAAGAATATTTTATTGGTTGGTTTCGATTAGTTAATTGATTACTGGCTGATTACTTTTGGTTAATACTGGAACGGCCTGTAGAAAGTGTATTGGGTTTCATAACTAAAAGGGCCTTTTTTTTATATCCGTTCAGTCATTCCAAACTGAAAGCTTCAGTGTTTATGCCAGGGATGGACACGATAAATTCATAGGTCCGAAAATCCTTCTGTAGAGCTCGGGGAAGAGAGTGTGGGTCCCAAGATGGTGTGTTCGTTCTACATTATTGTAACGCGATAACAGCTGATATGTTGATAAAGCAGGCGTACGCCATTAAAGTTTAATTGTCTAACAGACTGGCATTTGCCACACCTTTTAGGGGCTTGTATCTTAAAACCCATCAAACGTGAGCATGATTCGAGTCGAGTCGAGTCCACCCCTGGCGATCTCTCTCCATTCGTCTCCGTTTCACCGCGAGAAACAAGCCATGTTTTCTCTGGCTGTGAATCACAGCTGGTCGTAAATGTGGTCTCTTTGATGTGCTGAAAAACCTACTCTTGTCGGAGCGAGCTCGAAAGACATGATTTTCTGTCAAACCTGTATTTAATGGATTGGCGAAATCCATTCGTCCCTTATACGTACTCATCGGGACGGGGCTTTAGGAGAGCTTATTTCAAAACCTGACAAACTAACCAAAACACAAATGTCGTGTTACATCTTGCCATGAGCATGATAAATCAGTAGATAGGCAAGTTCATTCTTTAAGTTCCATACGTACCAACTTCCAAAATGTGGCCCGTGGTGTGTTTGCTCCTAATTATAGTACTACAGGGGATTGTCGTAGGGTTGGACTACACAGGGATACACGTATAGTGAGTTTAACCAGTTTCACAGTTAGTAGCGTTTAAAGGAAAATTTTGATTTTTTTTTCTAAAAATATGACTTAATTAATTTTTAAAATTATTAGATAACACTGGCCGAGGGACTAGCGCTCTGGCGCTCATTGCCACTGGTTTCTAGTTCGAGGCCCGGCCGTGCCGTGGATGTTTGTAGTGGTTCGAAATCCCCTTTAAACCATAAGTCCCGGTCTAATATGACTGTAGAGCCTAGGGCTGACAAAACTACCCAGTAAAAAGTCAGCGTCACGGAGTCAAATCGGACTTCTACCTGGGTGCTCCATCACAACAGAAGCTGCCTCCTTTCTCTTCAACCATGAGACCACACGGGTTCTTGGGCTTGGTCTAGCTGTCTACCAAGTGGGATAAAAAACAACAAAAACACATGTTGTCTCTTCATAAAATATACATTTGTATGAAAAAATTATCTTTATTTGTAACAATGAGTAACAGGTCCCAGTCTAATATGATTGTTGAGCATTGGGCGTAGGTTGACAACCCTACCCGTAAAAAGAAAAACATCTCTCGTCTCGTAATCGGCCAGTAGGAAGATGGCCTTGGTCTACAATGGGGCTGTTGTGCTAATGGTGATGATGAAGAAGATTATGATTAGATAACACTGAAAAAAAATGATAATAATAAATTACTTAAAGGAAATGTATTCATCAATTATTATTTTTTATTATTTTGTATTGTTTAGATATAATACTTTATTTTTTTATTTGTTCAAGTATGTGTCTTTATTTTTAATACCAGCGCTACTTTAAAGCCCAACTGGTTATAAAAAAAAGCAAACCTTTGTGAAAAAATTAAACATTCAATAGAATCTAAAATGAAAAAAAAAAAGGAACTGATAAAGTTTTCAATACTGAAACACAAATTTTAATCATCTTAAAATTGATTTTAAATAAAATAGTGAGATTAAATTTTGAGAAAAGATTTTAAATCGATATTATCCCAGTTTTAAATGGCTAGAAAATTAAAAAACAACAATAGTATGTGAATTATTTTTATTGCCCCTTAAGTAATCATCTTTATCATTTCATTTCACTCAAGTTATAACATTATATTCTTTTTTCTTATCATACCATTAATCTTGATCAAGTAAATTATTAGATTTTTTATCATTATTGAATTTAATTATTTTTAGAAAATTCATTTAGTTCAATCGTCTTTTAATTGATTTCATCTATGGTAAGGGAAGATTAAAATGGTGTTCATTGTCTGTTTTTAATTAATTATAGTGATAAATTTTTTTCAAAGCATTTTCAAGTTGTTTAATGAGGGTATATACTACTTTTTTAAATTAATAAAACTCACATCAGATTTCAATATTAGTTTATTTACATTTGGGGATAATAATTACTATACTATTTCTGATAGTTTCTTTTTCTACATTTGAAAGAATGAATTTAAATTTATTTTTTGTTTTACGAATCTTATGAGCAACACTGGTTTTAAATTGGAAAAACTTATTCATTTTTTATCGACAATAATTCAATGAGTAATAAAAAATGGGGAAAACAATAAAAAAAAGAACATTGTATACATACCACTGTGCCCAAAAAAAGTAAAAAATCAATTTTCAATTTAAATTTCCCAGGCATATGGAGTTTCATTTTTTTTTTTTTTCAGGTTGTCGGCACTGTTGGCAAAATATTCATTAGTGTTTGAGTTACGCTTGGATTTGTGAGACGCTAAAAAGTGATTTCGGCGATTTTGAAATGTCTGAATTAATTGAGCAAATAACTTTGTTTGCTGAATGAATACTCGTGTGCGGAAATGTATAGAATGGTGCAGAAGGCCTTCGAGAGCAAACTCTATCGGAAAGAAATGTTTGCAAGTGGTATAAACAGTTCAAAGAAGGCAGAAAACCCGTTGAAGGCAAAGAGCACTCTGGTCGACCATCAACCTTAACCGTTGAAGCTCACGCCCAAAAAATTAAAGATTTTGTACTTGCAAACCGTCGATTTACAATTAGAGACCTTGCTGATGATGTCGGAATTTCAAAAGGATCGGTCAATTCTATTTTGGGCCTCAAACGCGTCAAATCTCGATTGGTACCAAAAACACTGAATGCGACAGCTCTCACTGCATTGATTCTTCGTGATTGTTTCCGGCAAAAATGAAACCTATATCGTTCCACGACCACTGTATTCACACCGTGCGACTTCTGGCTATTCCCTAAATTCAAAAGAGCTTTCCGGGAATACCGTTTTGAGTCGATTGAAGAGATTCAACGTGAATCGCTACGCGTTTTGCAGGCCATCCCCTGGCGATGACTTTTTAGCATACAATGAGGATTGGAAAAAAAGTTGATATAAGTGCATTGTGTCCGGAGGGGATTATTTTGAAAGCAATGAAATAAATTTGGAAGAATAAATAAAGAACTTTTGAAAAAAAATAGAAATTGGTCTTATTTTTGGGCACAGTAGTATGGTAATTTGCGAATTAAAAGATTTCATCCGTTCAGAGCATACTATTTCCTTGCGTTTTGTGCTGTACTATTTGTTATTATCCCTTTCTTCATTTGAAAGGAATGAATTTAAATTTATCTTCAGTTTCAAAAATCTTATGAGCAACAATGGTTTTAAATTGGAAAAACTTATTCATTTTTTAACGTTTAATTTTTTTATCGACAATAATTCAACGAGTAATAAAAAATGGGGAAAACAATAAAAAAAAAGAACATTGTACACATAGGTGTATCCTTTGAATGTTAATGGTTAACTTGCGAATTAAAAGATTTCAGAGCCCAGTGAGACTTCTGACCCACATAACTCTTAAACTGTAAAGGGGTAACTGAGCTCTAAGCACAGTGATGTGGTGTGGTGTAGCAGTAGTAGTAATTTAATTAGTTGAAAAAAATTGTTTTTTAATATAAAAAACCTCAATTCATTTAATAAATTCGTTTCACTGATAAGCTTAGGCAGTAAAGCATCAAAAAAAATTTGACGCCAGACATGTTGTCTCTTCATTAAATATACATTTGTGTGAAAAAATTATCTTTATTTGTAATAGTGTGTAACAGCATTGTAACTAAGTAATTAATAAAGTATAAAAGTATGCCAGGCATTGCACTTTCATTATTTCATATAAGATTTTCCAAAATGTAACTGAGACATCACCATCTTTAATTTAGACATGAAACGAAACCTAGTTGGCTTAGAATTATACTTACATCTCGCGTACTTAATAGATTCGTAATCAAAGTATCACTTTTCAAATGAAATGTTTCATTCGTAAATTCTGATGCATTAGGAATGTAGGATTTCAAGTCTGCAGCTTTTAATTGCACAGGAGTTGCGTAATATATCGGCGACCTATTAATCCTTTAAAATTCATCAATATAGGATTACAAAGCTTTGATACGTTATCGTATGGGTAAGGTAGACCACTGAACAATACATCTGATTAAATTCACTCTATTTAAGTTCTAAAAACAGGGAATTATTCTCTGCATACAAATGAGTTTTTCATTAACAGACGTGTCTGTTTTAGTGATAGACAAGATACAGTTGTCTGCCTTTTATGGCTGAATCTTTGCTCACGTGTAGTTTGACATTAGTAAGTAAGTCTTACTCATACCGCCTTTTTACTGAATATGTTAAAATTATTCTGAATATTATATGGTAGCGATTACTATTTTAAAAATCATAATCAATCATTTGCTGTATAATATAAAGGATACATAAACTATGTTGTATGTTATTTTTATTGGTGACATTTTAACTGAAAATGTACGTTTATAACAATACATTCTTGACAACTTACATGCAATTTGACGTTAGTAAGTATGTCTTTTGTCAAATTTATAGCATAAAATTCAACCGCCGATTCTGTAGAAAGATAAACATACGATTTAAATCCAGAAATGGACGAATCGATTAGTTGTTAGGGGTGTCAGTCAGACGGACGGGGCGCAAGCAATTTTAAAAGAAAATAGCCCAATGATTATTATGAATTTTTTCCATCTAATTTTTTTGATGTTATGTAGCTTAAAATTGTAATGATTAAAAGTTAAAATTATATTTAATGCCATCAAAATCCATCCAAAATTACCTTTTCCCTCTATTACACTAATCTGTTTGAATTCGTGCGACTTTTTCAGCATCAGGTGATCGAACGATATTCTAATTATTTAAATAAATTCCTAGAAATATAATTCCGGATACTAAAACAGATTTAGTACAATGTGTATGTACAAACTGTTAATATTTTTACGTGCCCTTTTACGAAGTTGACTTAACAATAAAACATATTATAATAATACTTCTTTATTGGCACAACAGCCCCATGGTGGGCCAAGACCGTCTGCCTACTGGCAGATTTCGAGTGGTTCCATTTTTGAAGATTGCCGACAATTTCCTATTCAGTAGTCATGGATTGAAATCTATAACTATTAAATCCTTTATTTAATATTTAAAATCTTTTGTATAAGTTTGTGATTATAAATAAATAATCATAACCTGAAATGTGTCAAGTTTTGCTTTAATTTAGTTCTTGTTAAAATGACTTATTTCAATGATACTTTCAGAAACGTATTCAAATATGAAGTAAATTTGAATCAAATGCATTTGATACGTTTCTCTGTGCCTATATTTATTGTAAAATACTATTGAGGTTAATTAGTGCACAACTATTTAATAAAAAAAGAATTTTCTCCCGGCAAGTTCACCATCGTCTAGGGGCCTCATTAGCAAATGAATTTTGTGAATTCAACAATTCGTCTTAATCTTCGCGGTTTAATTAAATGAAGATTATCTGTGTATTTTTAAACCTATTTTTGTTATGTTATTTTTTATTTTAAATACGACAATATCCGCGTTCAATAAATATCATCAGGTTTATAATAAATACATTTTTTTACATTAAAGATTTTTTATATATCATCACATAGAAAAAATTTAAATTAACTTGATCAATAATTGTTTTATTCAAAGTATCGTATATTTGAAACTTAACAACACTAAGTATTGTGGCACATTATCCGAATTAAATTAGTATAAATAAAGTAGTATCACAAATAACAATAATAATAAAAGAATTTATTCATAAAATATAGTATAAATAAATAACGTATAAAACGTTAACCTAATAACGTATGTAAAGTGAATTAAAAAATTATTATTATTTATTTATTAATAATAATTATTAATTTATTTTATACATAATATTAACACCTTTATCTTAAAAAAATCTTTAAAAAGAGAGATGAAATAATTAATTCATTGAAGATATTTTGGAAACTTAACAATATTAAATATTCTGGCACATTATCTGAATTAAATTAGTATAAATAAAGTAGTATCATAAATAACAATAATAATAAAATAATTTATTCATATAATATAGCTTCTTTATATCTATAAAACTCTAGCTTAAGAAATACTAATTCAAATTGTTTTAATCTTACTGATAACGTATGTAAAGTGAATCGAAAAATTATTATTATTTATTCATTAATAATTATTATAAAATTATTAGTAATTATTAATTTATGAATTTATTTTATATATAATATTAACACGTTTATCTTAAAAAAATCTTTAAAAGAGAGAGATGAAATAATTCATTCATTGAAGATGTTCTGGAAACTTAACAACATTAAATATTGTGACCCATTATAATAATTAAATTAGTATAAATAAAGTAATATCACAAATAACAATAATAACAATATCAAATATTTATTCGTATAATATAGTTTCTTTATATCTATAAAACTCTAGCTTCAGAAATATGATTTAAAATTATTTTCATCTTACTGATGACGTATGTAAAGTTATGGTATAAAAAAGTTTATTCAATAATAAAAAATAATTTCGGTTTACTATTTCAACTAATCAAAATTATTATGATTCTTAGGAAGGATATAAAGATGAAAAATATCTATATTATTGGATAGTTTTACATGGGAATTTAAATAAATAATTGGTTTTTGTGTTGTCTGTCTGGAACTATTTGCACATATATTAATAAGTATGTATCAATTTTGTTATTGGTTTTTATATATTTAAGAAAATGAGATTTATCTGAAATGTATTTTCCAGAAATAATTATATTTTTAAAATTGTTTTTGCATAGAGCTGGATTTTCATTTAAATCTCATTGCATCTCATTATTATTTTATATAAAATAATCTTTCTTAGATAAATATTTTTTAAGATTGCTTTAGAGAAATTTAAAACTTCATTATTTTTCTACATAATATCTTCGTTAAGGTTAATTTAATTTTATTAAATTAGAGTTTCCGATATGTAAATAGTTTTACTGCAAATATAATACAATCAATGATTGTAAAAGAAAAAGGTAAAATTTTAATATACAGCATTTAAATAACTAACATGAAAAATAATTTATAACTATCCGTTAACAATATTTATAACTATATACTGGTGATATTTATAACTGTCTGTTGAATATATTTAAAAATTATTATGGCTGTCTAGACTATAAAACCACCAACAATTCTTGAGTAGTGGCAAAAATGTTAAAGCAGTTGCTTAAATTAATTAACTCCATACAGTAATTAATTTAAATCTTCTATTTAAACCATATCTTTTAAATTAAATGTGTCGTACGAAACCTTAAACGACCTTTTAAATACATTAACTTCAATAATTAGTTTGTGTTAGGATTTTTTGTATTAAAATTGAGGAGGAAGTTAAATATTTTTTAATACGCAGTAAATTTTTTTGTATAATCAATGGAAAGATTTTAAGTTGGTAAATCTTTTATATATGTTGAACGATGGAATTTTAATAATATTCTAAAATTGATGTACGTTAAACGACGGAATTGATGCATGATAGTCGTTGGAATTGTAGTATTCTACATGCCATCAATCTGAATTCCATCAAAAATACTTTTGACTTTTTCTTATTAAGAAACCTGATCAAGAAAGATGGAATTGTGATGCTCTTTGATGTACGTTAAACTGAATATGGAATTGTAATATATTAATTGATGGAATTGTAATATACTCAAGTTGATGTACGTTAAACGATGGAATTGTACTGTTCTAACGTTGATGCATGATAGCCGTTGGAGTTGTAGTGTTCTATATGCCATCAATCTAAATTCCATCAAAAATATTTTTGATTTTTTTCTTATTAAAAATCTTATCTAGAAAGTTATAATTGTGATGTTCTATATTTGGTGTACGTTAAATAATGGAATTGTAATATACTAAAATTGATGTACGTTAAACGATGAAATTGTACTGTTCTAACGTTGATTTATGATAGTCGATGGAATTGTAGTGTTTTATATATCAATCTGAATTCCATGAAAATACTTTTTGACATTTTTCTTATTAAGAAATATTATTAGGAAAGAAAGAATTGTGATGTTCTAACGTTGATGTACATTAAGCGATGGAATTGTAATATACTAAAGTTGAAGTACGTTAAACGTTGGAATTATACTGTTCTAACCTTGACGTCCGTTAAACGATGGAATTGTAACTAAAGTTCATGGGCGTTAAACGTTAGAATTATACTGTTCAAACGTTGGTGTACATTAAACGATGAAATTGTACAATTCTAACTTTGTTGCATGATAGTTGATGGAATTGAAGTGTTTCATATGCCATCAATATGAATTCCATCAAAAATACTTTTCGACATTTTTCTTATCAACAAATCTCTTCTGTTTTACTGATTCAAAATTCAGTTTTGCAATCGTTCCCATCACATATTCTGAAATAAAAATATGTGTTCATGAACATTTGAATATTACTTTGTTCATATCATTAATAAAATTATATTAATAAATACTTTAAGATTAAAATAAGAAAAAATATCAATATGTTTATTCTGATGTACTAAAAACTATATTATATCATTTTTTTTTTTTTTTTTTTTTTTGCATATTTGTTTCCACTTAAGAGTGAACTTGACGTACCAATCCTTAGAAAATGTAAAGGTTATTATACCATGAAAGCGAACTAATGTGCTCTTTAATTTTATTTATTTAGATTAGCTATGTTTCCGTTTGTGTAAGCCACAAAATACCACTGCATATCCACATTGGAAAAATATTGATTAACTGAAAGTAATTTAGAAAAGATTCAAATTGAAAGAAGAGAAAAAAAGCAGACGCGTTTCCTGTCATTATGAAGTATTTTTATGAGCTGATGTTGCTTATTCATCAGTTCTAAATATAACAAATTGCGAAACATCGCTACTTTTACGGAAGTGAGTAAATAATATTAATTAATCAATCCTATTGCTAACATTGTTTTAATTATAATAAGTAGAATACTGTACCAAAAGATTCAATAGTGTTCGAAATTTTTTTTTTCCAATTTAAAAAAGACGACTGAAAGTAACTAGTTAAAAATAATTCAATTAAATTTAATTAATTGAGTTTTAATTGATTTGTTTATAACTCTTCGTAAAGAGAAACCAGCGACTTGAGTTCAGAGAATCATCTTTACTGAGGTCTAATTAAAAAAAAAGTAGCATTTGCTTTCTTCAAAATTAAGCTACTTTCAAGACTCATTAATTATTGCGCGGTCATTTCTTTATAGGCATTGAAACCAAATGACATTTAAATTTTCAGTATTACAAGAAGTCATATTCACACGAGAAGAAAGTAGAAAAAAAATAAATAAGGGGAACTCTTTCTTTTATTTGCCTTTAAGTTTGTTTTATTTTTATTTTCACCGTAGAGGTCCGGGGCTAAACTAAATTAACCGTTTGTTTCCTTAGGAAAATTAGATTCTGATTTTAGAATGTAAATTGTGTCTTCGAAAAGAAAACAAAAATTTATTACTTCTCGCGATAGAATCTTGATATTTCTTTTCTTTTTTCCCACTCAACTTTCGCTTTGGTTAGTTAGACAAGTTTTGATTGAACAATGTGGGAATAAAGAATGCGGCAAAAGGATTACTTTGATTTTGATTTATTCCTGCGGAATTTTTCTAATTAGAGTGTAATAACGAAGCTTTTCATTTCTTGTCTTTGTTTTTTTTTCTCCTCCCCAGACGAACGAATAGTGCTTCTTCATTGTATTATGTAGCTTTGAATTTGTGAATCATATTTTCGTTATTATTATGATCTCGCCAGGTGTCTGTGCGCCGACATGTATTTGAGCACCAACTACAACGTAACCTTTTCTACTATGAATTATAATAATTTTATGCAATAGCTCCATGTTATTAGTAAAACAAGAAAGATGAACTTTCAATATATGTTGGTTAAAAAGAAGAAGGAATAATTTTTCGAGAGAGTTAATTTACATGGTTAAAAATTGGGATCGAATTTTAATAGTAAATGCACTTATTTCCCTTTAACTTGATATTATTACAATCATATATATAAAAATACATAGAAGTAATTTAAATTCTACTAAACTAAAATAAAAAATAATGTGTAGTAAGGCTTATATAGACTAAAATAAGCGAAATATATAATAAGGTTTGTTCAACATGTTTATTATCATGTACTAAAACTACGTTATCTACTTTTTTTTTTTTGCATATAAATTTCCCCACTTAGAGTGAAATTGACCTTTTTGCCGTTCCCAAGAAAAATGTAAAGTGTTATACAATGAAAGAGAACTAATGTCTCTTTATTTTTATTTATTTAGATTATCTAATTTTTCGTTTGTGTAAGCAAGTAAAGACCAATACATAGCCACATGGGAAAAATATTGATTAACAAAAGTAATTTAAGAAAGATTCAAATTGAAAGTAAAGAAAAAAAAGCAGACTCCTTTTCTGTCATTATGAAGTATTTTTATGAACTGATGTTGCTTATTCATCAGTTCTAAATATAACAAATTGCGAAACATCGCTATTTACGGAAGTGAGGTAAATAATATTAATTAATCAAACCTATCGCGTACATTGTTTTATTAATAATAAGTTGAATACTTTACCAAAGATACAATAGTGTTCGAATTTTTTTTTACCAATTTAAAAAAGACGACTGAAAGCGAACTAATTAAAAATAATTCAAATAAATTTAATTAATTGACTTTTAAATGATTTGTTTATAATTCTTCGTAAAGAGAAACCGTCCGCTTGATTAGTGCAGTAAAAGTTCACAGAATCATTATTACTGAGGTGTAATTAAAAAAAAAAGTAGCATTTGTTTTCTTCAAAATTAAGCTACTTTCAAGACTCATTAATTATTGCGCGGTCATTTCTTTATAGGCATTGAAAACAAATGACATTTAAATTTTCAGTCTCACAAGAAGTCATATTCACACGAGAAGAAAGGAGAGAAAAAAATAAATAAGGGGAACGCTTTCTTTTTATTTGCCTTCAAGCTTGTTTTATTTTTATTTTCACTGCTGTGGTCCGGGGCTAAACTAAATTAACCGTTTGTTTTCTTAGGAAAATTAGATTCTGATTTTAGAATGTAAATTGTGTCTTCGAAAAAGAAAAGAAAAAGTTTATTACTTCTCGCGATAGAATCTTGATATTTCTTTTTCTTTTTTCTCCCCACTCAACTTTCGCTTTGGTTAGTTAGACAAGTTTTGATTGAACAATGTGGGAATAAAGAATGCGGCAAAAGGATTACTCTGATTTTGATTTATTCCTGCGAAAATTTTCTAATTAGAGTGCAATAACGAAGCTTTTCACTTCTTTTCTTTGATTTTTTTCTCCTCCCAGACGAACGAACAGTGCTTTTCATTTGATTACGTTGCTCGAATTTGTGAATTATATTTTCGTTATTATTATGATCGTCTGCAGTGTCTGTGCGCCGACATGTTTTATTGCACGAACTACAACACAACCTTTTCTATTATAAATTATAATAAGTTTATGCAACAACTCCATGCTAACAGTTTTTTTTATAGAAAAAGACAAGAATGATGAATTTCAAAATATTTTGGCTAAAAGAAGAAGGAATAATTTTTCAGACAGAGTTCATTTACATGATTAAAAATTGGGTTGGAATTTTATAGTAAATGCATTTATTTCAAACTAACTCTATATTATTACAATCTTACGTATAAAATACATGGAAATAATTTAAATTTTTGCTAAAATAAAAGAAAGATATAACCAGGCATTTAGACTAAACTAAGAATAAATATAATAAGGCGTGTTCAACATGTTTATTAGGATGTACTAAAAACTATTATGTATATTATGATACACTGTATGTTTATTATGATGTACTTAATCTACATAAGTGTTTCTAATTTTAACATTAAAGAAAAGATATAAAAAGACAACGTGTTTATTATAATGACTAAACTATTATAATTATTATGCACACTCTATGTTAAAAGACACTGTATGTTTATTAGGATGTACTTATTCTAAATAAGCCTTATTATATACTCCTTTTATTTTATATAAATTAAGAGAAAGACATAACAAGGCTTGTTCAATATATGTTTATTGAGAAGTACTAAAAATAATTTATACCTTCTATTAGCATATATGTTGCCCTCTTAGAATGAACTTGACTTGCAGTTCCCAGGAAAATGTAAGGGTGGTTATAGCATAAAAACTAACAAATGTGCTCTTCATTTTATTTAATAAGATTAACTAAGTTTCCGTTTGTGTAAGCAATAAATGAAATGCATAGGCACATTTGAAAATATTGATTAACTGAAAGTAATTTAGAAAAGATTCAAATTGATAGAAGAGAAAAAAAAGCAGACGCGTTTCCTGTCATTATGAAATATTTTTATGAATTGATGTTGCTTATTCATCAGTTCTAAATATAACAAATTGCGAAAGATCGCTACTGAAAAAAGTGAGGTAAATAATATTAATTAATCAAACCTATTCGAAATTATGTTTTATTAATAGTAAGTAGAACATTTTACCAAAGATTCAATAGTGTTCTAGATTTTTTTTTTTATTTGCCAATTTAAAAAAAGAGGACTGAAAGTAACTAATTAAAAATAATTTAATTAAATTTAATTAATTGAGTTTTAATTGATTTGTTTATAAATCTTCATAAAGAGAAACCGGCGGCTTGATTAGAGCAGTAAAAGTTTACAGAATCATTTTACTGAGGTCTAAAAAAAAAAAAAAAAAGTAGCATTTATTTTCTTTAAAATTAAGCTACTTTCAAGACTCATTAATTTATTGAGCCGTCATTTCTTTATAGGCATTGAAACAAATGACATTTAAATTTTCAGTATTACAAGAAGTCATATTCACACGAGAAGAAAGTAGAAAAAAAAAATAAATAAGGGGAACTCTTTTTTTTATTTGCCTTTATGTTTAATTTAATTTTTATTTTCATCGCTGTGGTCCGGCGCTAAACTAAATTAACCATTTGTTTTCTTAGGAAAATTAGATTCTGATTTTAGAATGTAAATTGTATCTTCGAAAAAGAAAAGAAAAAGTTTATTACTTCTCGCGATAGAATCTTGATAATTCTTTTTCGGTTTTTTTTCCCCCACTCAACTTTCGCTTTGGTTAGTTAGAGAAGTTTTGATTGAACAATGTAGGAATAAAGAATGCGGTAAAAGGATTACTTTGATTTTGATTTATTCCTGCGGAAATTTTCTAATTAGAGTGCAATAACGAAGCTTTTCACTTCTTGTCTTTGTTTTTTTCTCCTCCCCAGACGAACGAACAGTGCTTCTTCATTTGATTACGTTGCTCGAATTTGTGAATCATATTTTCGTTATTATTATGATTTCTCGCCAGGTGTCTGTACGCCGATATGTATTTGTGCACGGACTACAACACCACATTTTCTACTAGGAATTATAATAAGATACCTCCTCCATAATGATACAATATCTCCATGTGAACATATTTTTTTAAAGAAAAAGACTAGAAAGTTGAATTTCCAAAATGTTATGGTTAAAAAGAAAGAAGAATAATTTTTTGGAGATAGTTAATTTAAATGGTTAAAAATTGGGATGGAATTTTAATAACAAATGCATTTGTTTTTCACTAGTTTGATATTATTACAATCGTACATATAAAATACATGGAAATAATTTAAATTTCACTTAACTAAAATAAAAGTACGATATAATAAGGTTCATTTAGTCTAAAATGAGAGAAAGGTATGACAAGGCTTGTTCAACATGTTTATTATCATGTTCTAAACCTATGTTATCCACTTTATTTTCATATAAATTTCCCACTTACAGCGAACTTGATTTGCCGTTCCCCAGAAAAATATCAAGGTTATTATACTATGAAAGCGAACTAATGTGCTCGTTATTTTATTTATTTCAATTAGCTAAGTTTCCGTTTGCGTAAGCAAGAAAAGGCTAATGCATAGACACATTTGACAAATAATGATTAACTGAAAGTAATTTAGAAAAGATTCAAATTGAAAGAAGAGAAAAAGACAGACGCGTTTCCTGTCCTTAAGCATAATTTTTTATAAACTGATGTTGCTCATTCATCAGTTCTAAATATAACAAATTGCGAAACATCGCTACTTACGAAAGTGAGGTAAATAATATTAATTAATCAATCCTACCTGGAACATTGTTTTATTAATAATAAGTAGAATACTTTAACAAAGATTCAATAGTGTACGACATTTCTTTCAACAATTTAAAAAAGCCGACTGAAAGAAACTAATTAAAAATATTTCAATTCAATTTAATTAATTGAGTTTTAATTGATTTGTCTATAAATCTTCGTAAAGAGAAACCGGCCGCTTGATTAGAGCAGTAAAAGTTCAGAGAATCATCTTTATTGAGGTCTAATTCAAAAAAAAAGTAGCATTTGTTTTCTTCAAAATTAAGCTACTTTCAAGACTCATTAATTATTGAGCGGTCATTTCTTTATAGGCATTGAAAACAAAATGACATTTAAATTTTCATCCTCACACGAAGTCATATTCAAACGAGAAGAAAGGAGAAAAAAAAATAAATAAGGGGAACTCTTCCTTTTTATTTGCCTTTAAATTTGTTTTATTTTTAATTTTAAAGCTCTGGTCCGGGGCTAAACTAAATTAACCGTTTGTTTCCTTAGGAAAATTAGATTCTGATTTTAGAATGTAAATTGTGTCTTCAAAAAAGAAAAAAGTTTATTGCTTCTCGCGATAGAATCTCGATATTTCTTTTTTTTTTTTCCCACTCAACTTTCGCTTTGGTTAGTTAGACAAGTTTTGATTGAACAATGTAGGAATAAAGAATGCGGCAAAAGGATTACTTTGATTTTGATTTATTCCTGCGGAAATTTTCTAATTAGAGTGCAATAACGAAGTTTTTCACTTCTTATCTTTGTTTTTTTTCTCCTCCCCAGACGAACGAACAGTGCTTCTTCATTTGATTACGTTGCTCGAATTTGTAAATCATATTTTCGTTATTATGTTCTCTCCAGGTGTCTATGCGCCGACATGTATTTGTGCACGAACTACAACACAGTCTTTTCTACTATGAATTATAATGAATTTATGCAATAGCTCCATGTTAATATATTTTTTTTTGAAAGAAAAAGACAAGAAAGATAAATTTTCAAAATGTGTTGGTTAAAAGAACAAGGAATAAATTTTCAGAGTTAATTTACATGTTATAAAATTGGGATGGTATTTTAATAGTAAATGCATTTATTTCCCACGAAATTCATATTATTACAATCATAAAAATACGTAGAAATAAATTCAATTCAATAAAGTAAAATAATAGAAATATATAACAAGGCATATTTAGAATAAATTAAGAGAATGGTATAACAAGGCTTGTTCAACATGTTATGATGTACTAAAAACTATTATGCTTATTATAATACACTGTATATAAAAAAAACTATATGTTTATTATTATGTACTTTAGTCTAAATAAGCCTTGTTATATCTTTCTTACTTTAACTATAATAAGAGAAAGATATAATAAAGATTGTTCAATATGTTTATTATGATGCACTAAAAACTATTTTATCTCCTTTTTATGCATGTTTATTTCCCATATTAGAGTGAACTTGACTTTTCATTCCTGGAAAATGTAAAGGTTAGTATACTATGAAAGCGAACTAATGTGCTCTTAATTTTATTTATTTAGATTAGCTTAGTTTTCCATTTGTGTAAGCAAGAAAAGGGCAATGCATAGCCAAATTTGGAAAATATTGATTAACTGAAAGTAATTTAGAAAAGATTCAAATTGAAAAAAGACTGAAAAAAAGCAGACGCGTTTCCTGTCATTATGATTATTTTTATGAACTGATGTTGCTTATTCATCAGTTCTAAATATAACAAATTGCGAAACAACGCTTCTTACGGAAGTGAGATAAATAATATTAATTAATGAATCCTATTGCCAACATTGTTTTAATTATAATAAGTAGAATACTATACCAAAGATTCAATAGTGTTCGAGATTTTTTTTTTTTTCAATTTAAAAAGACGATTGAAAATAACTAGTTAAAAAATAATTCAATTAAATTTAATTAATTGAGTTTTAATTGATTTGCTTATAATTCTTCGTAAAGAGAAACCGGCGACTTGATTAGTGCAGTAAAAGTTCAGAGAATCATCTTTGCTGAGGTCTAATTAAAAAAAGTAGCATTTGTTTTCTTCAAAATTAAGCTACTTTCAAGACTCATTAATTATTGCGCGGTCATTTCTTTATAGGCATTGTAAACCAAATGACATTTAAATTTTCTGCTTTACAAGAAGTCCTATTCACACGAGAAAGAAAAGAAAAAAAAAATATATAAGGGGAACTCTTTGTTTTTATTTACCTTTAAGTTTGTTTTATTTTTATTTTTACCGCTGTGGTCCGGGGCTAAACTAAATTAATCGTTTCTTTTGATAGGAAAATTAGATTCTGATTTTAGAATGTAAATTGTGTCTTCGTAAAAGAAAAGAAAAAGTTTATTACTTCTCGCGATAGAATCTTGATATTTCTTTTTCTTTTTTTCTCCCCACTCAACTTTCGCTTTGGTTAGTAAGACAAGTTTTGATTGAACAATGTGGGAATAAAGAATGCGGCAAAATGATTACTTTGATTTTGATTTATTCCTGCGGAAATTTTCTAATTAGAGTGCAATAACGAAGCTTTTCACTTCTTGTCTTTTTTTTTTTTTTTTTCTCCTTCTTCTTCCTTTTATTACGTTGCACGTATTTGTGAATCATATTTTCGTTATTATTATGATCTCGGCAGATGTATGTGCGCCGACATGTAATTGTGCACGAACTACAACACAACCTTTCCTGCTATCAATTATAATAAGCTTATGCAACAGCTCTATGTTAATATTTTTAAGGAAAAAGACAAGAAAGATGAATTTTATAAATATGTTGGTCAAAAGAAAAAGGAATAATTTTTCAGAGAAAGATAATTTACATGTTCAGTTAAAAATTGGGATGGAATTTTAATATAGAAGGCATTTATTTCCCACTATCTTGATATCATTACAATCATACATAGAAATAATTTAAATTCCACCTACATTATAGTTCAATATAACTCTGAATTGAAACTTGACTTATATTTAACAAATTTTAGGCAAATATAATATAATAGATTCAATGTTAAACCGTAGTTCATTATTTAATATGTTGTATTTCAATACAAAAGAAAGTTTATTAGTTATTCTTGCAAAAAATATAATAATTGATGCCTGTTCAAAAACTTCGAATTTTCCATCGATAGAAATTCAAATGATATTCAATCGGATATGTAACCAAACGTCAGAAAATGTCAGCGTGTTTTCTGTTAAATTATTCTCAATGTAAATGATAGCCCTACTCGTGTCTAATTGTATCACGTCTAGTTATTATGTTAGTAAACCTGAATTCGAGTCCTGTTCTTGATTTGCGTTGCAGTTATTATTATTTGAAAAGTGTTAACTCTACGAAGATTGGGACAAGAATGTCTAGCATAAATATTATCTGTCTAGCATAAATATATCTTAGACATTACATCACTCAATACTGCATACTAATCCTGTATCTCATCATCATCATCAATGGCGTAACCGCCCCATAATGGGCCAAAGCCGTCTGCCTACAAGCAAATTTCGAGATATGAGATGTTTTTAGTAGGTAGGGTTCTGAGCCCTACGCCTAACAGTCATATTAGACCAAGACTACGGTTTAAAGTGAATTCCGAACCACTACAAACATCCATGGCACCGCCGGTACTCGAACCCGAAACCCGTGGCACCGAGCACCATAGCGCTAGTCACTCGACCATCAGACCATAATACTGTGTCTAGGGCTGGATATTGAGCAAACTCTGTAAAATTGATAAAGCATGTATAAGTGTATCGCTTCGAAACTTTGGTGGGTATTTTCTGAGTTTTCTCCATATGTAAGCAGTACTTTCGGAATGCATCATTTCAAGTTCCCTGTACTATTCGTGGCGTACATTAAAAGACTATGTGGTTTTCAATGTATCAAAAAGTTTGCTCAATGGCATTTTATGCTTTAGCTGCTCAAATTAATTGCATAAATATCTATAAATAATATGTTTTATTTCCAATCATGATTTATTTATTTATTTCCACCAGTGACATGCATTATGCATAGAACTTGAACTCTTCCATCTCCTTCCCCAAGTATTTCTATCCTTCCTAATGCTTCCGGTAAAAGTCTAGCAGCCTGTCCGGAGAGACAAATGGACCATAAAAACCCAATCGCTTTCTGCTGCTACCTGTCAACCTTTTTGGTATCTCTGTCGCTTCGTTATAGTATGCCTTTTGAGTGAGTGACGATAAATGCACAGAAAAAGTAACACGCCCTGACACTCTAACAAGAGTCCTATCAGCTTACCAGACAAGATCATTCTTCTCATTCTGTCACATGAAAAGCACGATCGGCCAAAAGAAGACTTTAACTTCTGCAATAATACTCGTAGACAGAAATGTTCCAGTTATTCAATTATTCGTAAATGTAATTGGTGTTTCTGTTAGTGAATTACGGTCGTTTTGGAAGGACGAAGATGATAGCTTGTTTCAGTTAGATTGTTGCGTCCATTAGAGTTTGTCGTAACCTGCAATTAACCTTTCAATTGATAAAAAAGAGAGTAACCATTTACTTTATTCTGCCTAAACAAGCCTCCTGAAAATGATTTCTTTCATGGGTTCTATTTATTGCTAATGTTGGTCTGTTTAATGGGTTCTTTTTTGGCACAATGGCTGTTGGAAATGAATAAATGTATTTTGTGATGAAACCTCATTTGTAAAGGCATGACAGTATTTCTTTTAGTAGTTTTAGACTACTTTTAAAAGGAAAATAAAAGCTCATAAAAGTATTGTACCACTTCAAACTTGTTTTAATTGTTATTTTAACAAAGAAACAGCGTTAAAATGTTGTAAGTCAGAGTTTGCCATCACCTGCAATTAACAATTTCAATTGATAAAGGAGAGTAACCATTTTCAGGAGGCTTGTTTATGTAGAATAAAGAAAATGATTTCTTTCTTGGGTTCGGTGTATTGCTAATGTTGGTCTGTTTAATTGTTTTGAAATAAACTTCTTTTTTTGTTCAGTGATTGTTTGAAACATAATCGAATGAATAAATGTATTTTGTCATACTACTATTAGACCTTAGAATTCATTATAAAAAAATAAATGAATTTTATTGACATGGGAGAATTTTTCTAAGAATTTCTTTTTTGATAAATATGACCTTAATATTTTAATTAATATTAAAAGGGTAACCATTTTCAATTTATCTTAGCGTAAAGTAAATATGTCATAATGTGTGTTGACGTTTCGAAGTATTGTTTACTTAAAGTTTGTATTTTGTTTTAATATTTACTGATAGATTTACAAATATATTTTGTACTCTTTAGCGTTTGGACGCATTACATTTATTAAAATGAATTTCTATCCTTGATGGAAAAAAATTGTTTGAAAGTTTTTCAAAATATAAACTGAAAGTTTTTCCAATTCATAAACTATTTGTTATCGAAAAATATTTTTTCGAGAACAACATAACTACATAAATAAAACCATGGGAAAAGTTTAAAAAACCATCTTTTAAGAAAGAAAAGAGACAAAGGGGGTTGTTTTAGAAAACACTTGAAATTTTTTTCTTCGAATGATTAAATTTCTTGAGCGAATTTAGTTTCTTTCTATTTCATGCATTAAGGAGGTCGCTATCTTTAGTGTTCTTTGAGCTATCTTAACTGAGGGGCGTAAGTTTATCTTTATGGGAGGGAAAGCATACACTTAGAGAGCATGCGTAATTCTGAATCTACTCTTTTAATCCTTTTTATAGATAAAATTGAAAAAAACTTTAACATGTTTGCTAAATTCTGTTTGGAAGTTTCATACTTATTTTTTTACGAAAACTCAAAAGTTTCTATTTTTATCTACGTATATTCTATAATATAGTTTACTATTTTATTCCGTATAATTATTATTTTGTTTTTATAAAATAAGCCATTCATAAACAAGTTCACATTATTTTCAGAGTTATTTTATTACCATTGTAGCACTTTTCCCTCGTGAAAAGTTGTAGCATTTCGTTCCCAGGAGAGAGGAATGTATATACTTTAACAAGTACAATCTATTACTCAACTTTGACAGAAGATAAGCAGTGTTGCGGATAGTTATATTACATGCAATTATTGTTTTGTACTAATGAGAACAACCTGTCACTCAAATCTAATAGCAGATATTCAGTGCCATGAATTATGAGATTGCATGAAATTAGCGAATATCTGTGCGATTCAAGTATCAAGTACAGATTGAATATGAACTATACCATGAGTTGTTCCATTGTGATTGGTGATAGACCAAGATCTGAGAAATGTCTACTGCAATGAGAAGTGAAGGAAGCTGGCTCTCCCCCTCTTGACGGATTGTCTTAGAAGAAGTTTTTTTTTTTGGTGAGAAAGGGAGAAAGTTCTGCGACGAGCCAACCAAAAGTGTTGTTTTCCTTTTTTTCTCTGAAGTGACTGAATTGACCGGAGTTTCCGACTGTTTTTCAAAGTGAATCCCTTGTGGTGTCGTGTATAATTAAGGTCTGCAGGTTAATTAAGGTCTGAAACTTTCTGTTCAAGAATCGTCTGCTTTTAAATAGAAATTAAATTAAATAAATAAAATAGAAATTAAATTAAATAAATAAAATAGAAATTAAATTAAATAAATAAAATAGTTAAATTAAATAAATAAAATAGAAATTAAATTAAATTACTATAATTTATGAAATAAATTAGAATTGATGATGCATTGATATACTCTTTTAAAAAAAAATTTAAGTAATTCATTTCTTTTTCTTAGCATTTTTTACTTTTTTTATTTAATGCATATTCAAAAAAAAAATTATGAAAATTTCTTATAAGCTTTTTTTTTTTCCCAATAAAATAAAACTACAATTTTATAACAACAATAAAAATGAGGCCTCAATTTTGAACAATCGTTAGTATTCCTTTGTTTAGATGTAATAAACAATTCAGATACATTTAAGTGAAAAAATTTTAATAAAAAATTCGTATACATTTGAGTGAAAAAATTATAATAAAAAATTCATAAATGTAAGACAACAATTCGTATACATTTGAGTGCAAAAAATTATAATAAAATTCATAAATGTAAGACACAATTCGTATTTTGAGTGCAAAAAATTGTTTTTAGTTGTTTTTTGAAAATCGTGAATTTGTTAACTAATATTGCGCTAGGAAACAGGCTTAAAATTTAGTTTTTTACTTTCTAAATTCTTTTCCTTTATCTATTCACATTTTTTACATTTTTTTATAATAGAATAAATTAAATATTTTCGTGTTGTTTCTATTGTCAATCGTGAAATATTAACAAATGTAAGAAAATGTTATTTTTTTAATTTAAATATAATTAAATGCAATTCAGAAGAAATTATACGCTGATATATTATTTTTAGAATACAATATATTTAATGTCCTTATTTTTTTATAAATAATATTGTTTTTGCTATTAATGATTACTGAAAAGCAATTAACCTCTATTATTGGTTCATATGTTATATTTGTATTGCATAACGAGATGCATTATGTTAGCGCTTTAGTGAAATAGACGTGTTTTCTTCGAAATTTTTTGTATGCTTTTTATTTCCATACTTTCAGGAGCTACTTTATATTTTAAATGTTATACATTATTAAAACTATATATCACTAAGCCTAAGGGACATTTAATAAAGGATTATATTAAACTTTCCAACGTCTGAAATGATAGAATTTTTAATTTTATTTTATTTTGTTCATAACATATTTATTAAATTTTCCAAAGCAAAAACTATATAATTTCACAGAAGCACGGTCAAGTCGGCTACTAATAAAATCTTTTTTGCCGTATATATTGATAACTACTAAAAATAAAAGATGGCTTATAATAAAAGAATTAATTGAAATTTTCCCGTCATGCTTAAATGTTGATTTAATGTATATAGAATAATAAAAATCTTAAAATGCTTCAAATATATAAGTAAAATACTTATTAAGACTTTTGTAAGGAAAGGAGATTTTTCTCTTTGTTACTTCACTTTGTTATTTCATAACCACTAAGAAAGTGCATTAATTTAAATGTAGTTGAATCAATATCTATTACTAAATAAAAAATGACTAATTATATATATAACAAATAGGCTGAAAGTTCATAGGCTGACAAATAGATGGCGCTACTAGTATTAAATCCATATGATTTTTAGTTAGCCCTAACCTTCAACAGACACGTGTATAAATTTGACAGCTGTGTCAGCCTACGAACTTTACAGCCCTCTTACAGGAAGATTATAATTAAAGTTCCACTTTCAAAATGCTGTAAAAAAAGAACCGCTCGTCACAATGAGTTCAAATTTGAACTGAAGATACTTGAATGGGGAAACGCTACGGCATCAAAAAGAGTTCCACCGATTTTTCCCTCCAGTTTGGTATGACTTTGCCGTGGTGTATGGGCTTTCCACTAACAGTGATACAACTGTTGAACGACTTGGAAGTCATTTTTTCAGTCAAAAAAACCGAAACAATCAAGCACATTGAACACTACAGCTGGTTTAATGTGCAACTCATGCCAAATACGTTGTAATTTCGATTCAAATATCACTGACAGCCGAATTCACTTTTTTATGCCGCTTACAGTGCCATCTATTAATAAACTTTAGAACTTTTTAAATGTCATACCGTTTCCCACTTCAAGTATCTTCAGTTCAAATTTGACACAGCGGTCATATTAGAACGGACTTAAGGTTAAGTGGATTCCGAACCACTACACACATCCATGACACCGTCGAGACTCGAACCCGAAACCTGTGGTACCGAGCGCCAGAGCGCTAGCCACTCGGCCATTCAGGCCCCTTTAATTTAAATGTAGTTGAACAAATATCTATTACTAAATAAAAAGGATTAATTATGTATATATATGATAAATTTTAAATTAGTACTTCAAAGAATTAAATGGTTCATTTATAAATTTAAGGAAATAATATTCAACTTAAAACAAATGCTTCAAATATTAAAAAACATTGAAGATTACATCCGTTGAATACTTATTATAAAGTTTCCTAATCTCATTTCTTTTATGTTAGAAGTAAATGCAATAAAATTGTAAATATCAATATCCAAACTATGGTAAGGGTTAATGTTGCCTGAAATCGATAAAAAACACCTTTTATACGTTTATGATGTATAAAAGCTAAGAAGATTTAATGATGTAGTTTCAAACTTTGGTTAAGAGGAACTCTAAAATAATTTTTCAATTACTCTGAATAGTAAAACAGTTTACTCTAATAACAAAATAATTTTCCAACTAAAATGTTCAAGATTTATAACATAGTCTTCATTAAAACTTGAAATTTAGAAAGATAGTTATTCGTCTCATATTTAATGACAAAATATTTGATAGATTTCTTATTTAAAAATTTGCATATTCACTCATAACCGTACAATATTGGAATTTAATATTCTTTTGTGTCGTTATAATACTAAAATATAACGTAATGGAATATCACGTGCACATTGTCATTAAGGGAAGTTCTTCTAAATCTTTCTTGAAATTATTGTATTTGACTTGTAGAATAAACGACCTACCTTTCAGATTCAAAAAATAAGAATTAAAATCTTTTACTATTTAATTCACTGTTCGAAATATATATTTAGAGTTCAATTTGAATTTTCTTCACAATAATTGACAGTGCAAAAATAAAAGAATATAGTATTTTTCTATCTGACATACAACTACTTCCATTATACATTTATTTTTCGTTCCTCTTAATGTATCATAATTATAATTATCAAATTTGTGAGTATTAATATGCTCTTCAATACGATTTCCTCACGTAACTAAAAAACAGCTAAGAGGCAATTTTAGAGAAATAAAAGAGTATAGTATTTTCCTATCATATAACTTCCATTCTATATTTATTTTTGGTATTTTTAATAAGCTATTAAGTCAGTTTTGATCAGATTTGCGAGTATTACTATGCACTTCAGTTCGATTTCCTTGAGTAACTACTCAACAGTGGCATGTCATTTTAGAGAAATAAAAGAATATGGTATTTTTTTATCATATAACTTCCATTCCATATATATATATATTCGGTTTTCTTAATAAACCAAAATTTTAGTTTTGATCAGATGTGCAGTATTAGTATGTCCTTTAATAGGATTTCCTTGCGTAACTAGCCAACAATTGGGTGCCGTTTTAGAGAAATAAAAGAATATGGTATTTTTCTATCATATAACTTCCATTCCATATATATATGTATATATATATATATATATATATATATATTGGTTTTCTTAATAAACCAAAATTTTAGTTTTGATCAGATGTGCAGTATTAGTATGTCCTTTAATAGATTTCCTTGCGTAACTACCCAACAATTGGGTGCTGTTTTAGAGAAATAAAAGAATATGGTATTTTTCTATCATATAACTTCCATTCCATATATATATATATATATATATATATATATATATTGGTTTTCTTAATAAACCAAAATTTTAGTTTTGATCAGATGTGCAGTATTAGTATGTCCTTTAATAGGATTTCCTTGCGTAACTAGCCAACAATTGGGTGCTGTTTTAGAGAAATAAAAGAATATGGTATTTTTCTATCATATAACTTCCATTCCATATATATATATATTTCGGTTTTCTTAATAAACCAAAATTTTAGTATTGATCAGATTTGCAATATTAGTATGTTCTTCAGTAGGATTTCCTTGCGTAACTAGCCAACAATTGGGTGCCGTTTTAGATAAATAAAAGAATATTGCATTTTTCTATCGAGGGCTCTGGCACTCGATGCCACAGGTTTTGGATTCGAGTTCCGGCAGTGCCAGGAATATTTGTAGTGATTCAAAATTCAATTTAAACCGTAGGTCTTGTCTAGTATGACAGTAGAAAGTTGGGCTGACAACCCTACCCCGTAAAAATAAAGCATCTTCTGTCTCGAAATCTGTCTGTAGCAGATGGCTGACTATGCGGCTGTTGCGCCAATGAATAAGCATTTTCTATCATATAACTTCCATTTCATATGTATTTTTGGTTTTCTTAATAAACCATAAATTTGGATTTGATCAGATTTGCGAGTATTAGTATGATCTTCAATAGGAATTCCTTACATAACAGTTGCGTGCCAATTTAGAGAACACTAAGGGCAATCTTGATAGGGCGTAATCGATATCGGCTGTTCGAATTCAAAGCAATGGCTGTGCGTACGCTTACGCAATCAAAGTACGCTATCGAAACCTCGTTTTTGCACGCTAACATGCTTTCAGCTAGATAGCGCTTGTATTTACTGGCCAAGAGTAGGACTTTGCTTATCACCATAATGAAGTACGCACTTCTTTTATAATCAAGAAAATGTTGAAATAATGTATAAAAAGAAACATATGATCAAAGAATTCCATCCGAATCGATGCAATATACTTTGTCACAAATTCCATTGAGCCTACTTGTTTTTCAATGCAATGATTAATACCTATGCAACAGGAATCGACTCAAATCGATGAACTTGTTTGCTATTACTTGGAGTGGGCATTTCATTTATTTTTGGTAGTATTTACTTTCATTACTTATTTTTCTAGAATAACATGCAATTTGCCATTATCAGTAAAGTAAGAAGAATTTCGTTGGTGTAGTAAAATACTGGAAGAAAAATTGAATTCTTAATCTCTTTTTAGAAATCTTAAAATTCTGCAACAAGATCATTTCATATCGTGTTGCTACACACTCTAACTTTAAAAAAGCATTTGTACTCATAAAATTATGGGTATTGCTTTTGGGATTGGGGTTTTTCATCTCTTTGGCTGGCCAATTGGCTAGCTCTCTAGCCTTTGGTACCACAGGCTTTAGGTTGGAATCCTGGCTGTGGCATGGGAGTCTGTTAGTGGCTTGGAATCCACGTTAATCTGTAGATCCCGGTCTAATTAGCCTAAAATGTGCAAAAAATGCCCGTAGAGCGACAAACCAAACCATCCAATCATTCCTCTTTTTCAACCCCATGGTTGGCCAAGGCTGTCTGCGTACTGACAGATCTCGAAACATAAGATGTTTTCTTTTAACGGAGTATGGTTGTCAGTACTATGCCTAACAGTCATATTAGACTGAGACCTACGGTTTACGGTGGATTCCGAACCACTGCAAACATCCATGGAACTGTCGCATACAAATCCGAAACTGTGGCACCAAGCGCCAGAGAGCTAATCCCTCGGCCCTTAGACCCCAGCATAGATAGCATAGATATATAGATGTGCGGTTATAATAAATGAATATGAATTTATTTATAAACTATTAACAATATTCGATATCTGCGTGTTCACCATCTATTGAAGTTAATTGAGAATTTTAATATCTATCCACGCAGCTTGAAAGAGATTATAATAGAAATAAAATAAAATCACGTTTAGATGTTCACAAAATTTTGGTGCTAAATGAATTTCCAAGACTTTGCAACTGAAATTTCAAGAATTCGCCACCTTTATTATATTACAAACAAAAATAACTAACATAGTTTCGAAACGTTTAATGAATTTCAAGGAAGATACCTGAGGAAATTTTAGTTTGTTCAAGTATCTCTGAATACGAATAAAACTGAAAAATATAAATAGATTTCTCTTTAAACCAGTCAAAACAGTTCTTGTTTTTAATGCATATTCGTATTTTACACTTTTACATTTCTTAAAGAATATTTGATTTACGAAAACATTTTAAAAACGTGAAATTACGAAAGTTAATATATAAAAATATATTAAAATAAACTTATAAAAACTTTTCTATTCATTTCAAAATATACACAAAGGGTTCAAGTAGAGTTAATTATCCAGTTTATATAATTGATCTGAGACCGCAACTAAAATTCTTTTTTGGAAATCAACATTAAAATTGTGAAATATAATGGCAGCCTTACATTAAAAATAGCTTGAACGCTATTTTTCTTATAATTTCAAAATATTTACTTGGAAGTTGTTATTAGAAGTGATATCAATTATATTTTATTAGACGTCGATTTTTGTTAGGTTGCTGAAATGAGGTAACAAAAAAATTCAAATTCAATACAGACGGGAAATTTTTTTTGGGTGGTTATAGGAAAATTGAAATTTTTTCATAACTTTTTAAATATGTAATTTTTATAGCCATTGAGTTTTGTGTCTTTTTGTGGATATGATTGGTTCATTGCTATAAATATAAAAGCAATTTTGTTGGCTGTTAAAATATACAACTTTTTATAGATATTGAGATTTTTGTGCCCTTTGAGTAACGATGGGTTCATTGCTATAAATATAAAAGCACATCTTTACATGCTTTAAAAGTATGCAATTTTGGATAACGATTGAGATATATGTGTCCTTGTAGATATGATTGGTTCATTGCTATAAATATAAAAGGATATCCTTATATACGTACTCTAAAGATATAAAATCATTAGCTATTGACAAGTTTGTGTTCTTGTGGATATGATTGATTTATAGCTATAATTATAAAAGTATATTTCTACAGAAAAAGCATTTTTGTTGGCTATCAATATGTGCAATTTTTGATAGATATTGAGATTTTTGTGTCCTTGTGGATATGATCAGTTCAGTTCTGTAAATATAAAAAAAAGCATATCCTTTTATACTCAAAAGATAAGAAATTATTGATAGCTGTTGAAATATTTGTGTTCATGTTATTATGGCTATAAATATAAAAAGTTGATAATATTTTACATTAAGAATTCAATATCTATGCAGGAAAACAAAAAATATTATTAGAAATCCTTTAAGAAAAGGAAAACTTCCATTCTTGGCCTCATGTTTCGATAAGGCACGTAGGTAAAGCTTTTACTGATGGGAAAACTCGACTTGAAACCTCCGCAAAATGAATCAGAATCGAAGTACCGGTAGTGGCTTGGTAGTTATTTTAAGGGTTTCTCCTATACGACATTCAAATGCGGGACAGTCATCCCTTAAAGTTCTCCTGGAAACATCTCCCGAAAAACAATCATTCTTAAAAGTTCTCCCGGAAGACAGTCATCCCTAAATATCCTCCACTCATCGCCCTTCGGTGGGCTGTTTGGGGTATACATTAGTAAAACATGAGGTCCACTGACGTATCATAAATAAAAGATACCACAATTATCTATATTGATAAAATATTTTTATTAATACCAAAAGTAAATTTTCGATTGGAAAACACCTATATATCCCTAAAAGAAATTCGGACCTAAAATTCGTCCCAGAAATTCCGACCCTTTATAGCATGTCGGTTAATTGTTTATGACATACATATGTCTCCCCCGATGTACCAAACACGAAACATAATTAATTATATAGATATTAAAAATTATGTTTTCAACTAATTAATCTTTAGGAAAAACGCCTACCTTGAAAACTCCATTCAGGCTCTTTAAATAGATCCCTATTAAAGATAGACCCTAAATTCCTTCCGAATTCCAATGCCATGTCTTGATTGGCCAACAGGGTACTTAATGCCCGTGGCCTGCATAAACAAAACGGACCCCCAGCAATGGACCGTAAACAAAGTATAATTATCTATATTTATGCAAAAATATTTTAATTAATACTAAAAATTAAATATACAACTAATTAACCTTTGGAATAGCTCCGAAAATATTTTAAAATAAAGCTACAAAAGTGCTGGATCTTTTAGGAAATACCAACAGCTATAAAAGCAGTGTTAGTTAGGCTAATATTACACAATTGGGTCTCTGCTGAACGATCTAGGGTGTGGTCTAAGTGCAGCTCGCGGTGTGTGCTGTCCCCTTTTGACTGCTGGCTGTCACAACCTTTAATTTCCCCTTCCTTCTCCCTTTCAAAATTTTTTTTCCTCTTCCATATTTCAAAAAGTAACAGAAAGAAAAAGTTTCCTCTAATTACCTACTTTGAATCTATTAGCGAACTATTCACTACCACTTACTACGTGCCGTAGTTTTATTGGAAATTGAATTTGTTATAACTTGTGTTGGAAATTGCCTGTTCCCAGGTTAAGGCTGTGATTTCGAATCGTAGGAAACCTGATGACTGTTATTAAATTTTTAGTTCTTTTTACACATTTTAATTTGTTTCTTATACATTAATATTCATTGTGATATATACAAAGAGTTTTAAATTTCATTTATTATTAAATTGAATTTTTTTTTTTTTTTTTTACTGTTGAATACGTTTCATTATCGATTGGTCTATTTAGCTAAGCAAGGAACCTGTAAAATATGATTTCTTTCTGTTCAGGTGAATCCGAAAAAATATTGCAGAATATATTCAACATTCAGGCTGTAAAACATTTGTGTTACAAAACACACACATATATACATACATATAATTCAATTCTTTAAAATTCTGTTAAATTTATTTTATAACCTTTTTTTAATTTTTCCGAAAATGAAACCGATCAAGATAACATACAGTCATTGATATTTAAAATGAGAACCTACAAAATAGTTTAGTTAAGACAATTGATTAAAATTTATTATTAAGTGGGAATAAAAAAAATCGAAATAAATTGCATATTTGCAAGAAAAATGATACAAATCAAAAATTACCAATTTTACTGAGTGAGGAAATATAAAGTATAACTCAATTCAGCCTATTAATGATTAACCCAGCATCTTAATGGTTAATTTATCAAATTATTAGTTAATTCTAGCAAATGAATGGTATATTCACCATCTTAATTGTTAATTCAATTTCTTCATTATCCTAGTGGTTCATTCGGCATCATAATTCACTAACTGAATTTTTAATTTAGTGTCTTGATTCAGCAACTTAATGGCTAATTCAGTAATTTAATAATTAATTCAGCAACTTAATGATTAATTCAGTAATTTAATTATTAATTCAGCAATTTAATGGTTAATTCAAAAAAACAATGGCTAATTCAGTAATTTAATGGTTAATTCAGCAACTTAATGGTTAATTCAGAAACTTAATTATTAATTCAACATCTTCTTTATGTAGTATTTTTCCTGATTAGAAGTAAGCTCAAAATCTTCCAATTTATGAAATAAATTTCTTATTGAAATATTTTAGATGACATCATTTTTTTTGCAACGAAAAAGAAAAAAAGACAATATTATCATGTAACAAATTAAATCTTTCATTTATTTATCATTGTTCTTTATAACAATACACCATAAACCCATATAAAATGACCTACAAATGATGGAAAATTGTGATATATTTCAGTGGCCCTCCATTAGTCAAATGTCATTTAAGTGGCCTTTCATCCAAGTTTTAAGGCAACCTCTGACGAGACCCAATTTATGTGGGAAAACAACTGCTCTACAAAGATTAATTTTACTTGAAATGGCTCATTCTCACATCTACCTCCTCGCTTGCTTTCATTTAGTCTCCACTATCTACCAAAATGAAAGCTATCGTCTTAATGATCTCCAACACTGGTCCTTTGTAGGTGACCGCGAGAGCATGTTGCGAATGCGCGTATGTTTCTCAGAAAATCGTTAATTATAGTTTCAGGGAATGCATATTTAAGGTTTCTGTTTCCCTTATTATCAAGCTGTATTATCACCAGGCAACAGAATTCGGATGCTAGAAAATTTGCACATATTTAACAACTCCCTAAGTGTGTCCTTGGTTGGTGCACAGACATAAGGGTTATGTTCTCTTAATAAGTTTATTTCATGTGTTCATAAAATTAAGAAAATTATTAGATCAGCAAGTTCATTTATGTGAAATATCATAATAAATGTATCCAATATTAAAATGATTAACATAATATATTTTCACAGATTTATTCAAAAATTACAAGATTCAATTATTCAATTATCAAAAGAGGAAAATTACAACTTCAAAATCTCCCACAGATTAGCTCAAGAAAGACTAGTTTATTCTAATGGGAAATTAATAATAATCTCAATCCACTCTGACATTCAATAGAAATACGAAAATTTTAATTAATCTACAAGCACAATTGACCCCTAAAATGTAAATTTTTAAAACAAATTTGTTAAATTAGTTAATTATAACTTATTTTTGGATGTAAAAAGAATTTTAAAAACGAAATAATTAAAATATTAGAATGTATGCATCTGGAGAGTAGGAAAAAAATAATGAACTAAAACAATTTTAATTAATAACTAAACCTAATTAAGATGCATCTTTTCTACCCATAACTCTCCAATGCACTCTGCACGTTGTATTTAAGACCTGTGTCACTTAATTAAATCTCATATTTATGATTATTATTTCAGCAAAACTCTTAAATGACGTAATTCCAACTCAGAATTTCTCTCAGACATCTTATTGTGATTTCTTTGTGGGTCTAAAAATTGAGACAAAATTATTAAAGAAAGGTTAGAGGAAAATGAACTTTAGTTGTTAAATTTTTTAACGCATAATTCGCTGATTATAGGAAGAATCTACGATGAATGCAAATACGTCGACTTGTACATTTGAATTAACCATACAAAATGTATAAACAAATTTGTTAAATTATCAAATTATAACTTATTTTTGGACGTAAAAGATTTTTTAAAACGAAATAATTAAACTATTAAACAAAGTTTTTGCATCAGATTAGAAAATCCAAGAATGAACTAAAACAATTTGTAAGATTTCTTCACCTAATTAAGTTATCTTTTCTACGCCAACAATGCCACTCTGCACGTTATTGTATTTACAGATCCCGTTAATTTTTGCAGTTTACATCCGTTAACTTAATATCAAATTTATGATGATGATCTTTCAACAAGCATCTTAAATGACGTAATTTAAACTCTAAGTATTTGTATCTTGCGAGGAGATTACTTCCTTTGTGGTCTAAAATTGAAACAAACTTATTAAAAGAAACGGGAGAGGTTCTAGTTTTTAACGTAAAATCGCATTTTATAGGAAGGAATTTACGATAAATGCAAACACGATAGACTTGTACATTCGAATGAATCATCTAAAATGTTTATTTTTAACAAATTTGTTAAATTATCTAGTTATTACTCATTTTTTGAGTGTGAAAGATCTTCGGCTACAAAATAACTAAACTATCAAATAAAAGTGCATCTTCTGAAGAGTAGAAAAGAAACCAAAAAATGGACTAAAACAATTTTGGGAGGATTCTTAACCTAATAAATCATTTTTTTCTCCCTCACTAACTCTTCAATGCCAATCTACACCTTATTGTATTTATTTACACATCCGTTAACTTTAAGTTTGTATCCGTTAACTTAATCTCATATTTATGTTTATGAACTTTCAGCCAGAACATCTTAAATGATGTAATTTAAACTCCAATATTGTGCTTTCTTTTTGTAATGTAAAAACTGTAGTAATAAAATTATTAAAGAAAGGGGGAGAGAAAAATGAACTTTTTAGTTCCAAGTTTTTATCGTATAATCTGCGGATTTAATCTACGATAAATGCAAACACGATAGACTTGTACATTTGAATGAATCATTTAAAATGTTTGCTTTTAACAAAATTTTGTTTAAATTGTCTAGTTATTTACTCATGTCTTGGGTGTGAAAGACTTCGGTTACAAAATAACTAAACTACCAAATAAAGTTCATCTTCTTGAAGAGTAGAAAAAGAAACCAAAAATGGACTAAAACAATTTGGGAGGGATTCTTAACCTAATTAAGTCCCTTTTCCTCGTAACTCACTCTTCAATGCCACTCTGCAAGTTTGTATTTTACCACCCATGTCACTTAACTTAATCTCATATTTATGTTTATGGTCTTTCAGCAAAACTCTTAAATGACGTACTTTAAACCCAGGCATTTCTCTCCAGACATCTTGTTGTTGTGTTTTCTTTGTGGCTAAAAGTTGAGACAAAATTATTAAGGAAAGAAGGAAAATGAAGGGGCCTGCTACTGCAAGTAACAAGATTAATTGCGCAGCTACTTTCGCGGTCTCCACCGCGGACCTTTAATAAAAAGCGTTCTTCCCTATGATGGATGTCCGTTTTTGTCAAGTGGAACTTTCTGGCGAAATAGTTTTTAATTAAATTTGGGATTTATCTCGCGATTAAGTTATGTAAGGAGAGTTGATGGATGGATTAAATTATGAGAAGTTAAAAAAAAGAGCGAAAATTGGTGGCATGAAAAAAATAATCGAGTGATGTAATTGAAAACGGTGATAGAGGATTGAAACTTACGCCTAATTTTTTTTGTGTTTATAGGTTTGAGTGCTATCCACATAACTTTGAACTTTTTGAACAAAGACTAATTATTTAAATGGTTAAAAATGTTTTTAATGAGATGGTTTAGTTTTGGAGCCATCAAAATTGTTGCAGAAATTAGTAACAGCTGTTATCGGTTTGTTGTACAGAATTTAGTGTTTAAAGCGTTGTAATATGAATAATTGATCTTTTTTGCGTTTTTGCTTAAAAATACATTTTGCTTTCCAATAAATGTCCGCTAAAAATTGCAACTAAATTTTTGCATAAACTTCATTAAAACGGAAACTAAAGTAGTAGAATTTGCTGTAATCGTTTTAATGGGAACCATTTTGTAAGCTAAAAATGATATGCAAGGGGAAAATAAGACTACATTTTATTAAAATATTTACGTTGTGATATATTTTTTGCAAGTTAACATATATAATAAACATAAATTACAATGTAATTTTATTGCAATGAAAAATAATGTTATGAACTTACACGTTTATATTTATTTGTATTTGATTTGAATACACTTAACTTTTTGTAGTGGTCCTAAAATTTTAATTTATTTTTAGATTAAAATTTTTATAATTTACCCTCACTTTCAACATCCATTTATTTTAACTGGAATCACGCAAACCAAAAATTTTAACAGAATCAGTTAACTTGTACTTAATGCAAAACTGTAATTTAACATAAGCTAAATTTTGAAAACAGTTTTTGCATTAACGTTAACATAGCAACGATAATGCAAAAACTGCCTGATAAAATAAAACATACATATCAACAGTATTTTTTTAAGGCAGTAAACGTAATTACTTCATTGATTTGGTGTGGTAATATTTTCAATGAATAAAATAAAAACCATTATCATCAAGAATATTTAATATTCAGAAAACCTGACTTGATTTCAGATAATAATATTTCATATTAACATAATTATAAACTTGGATTCAATAAATTAAAATTGATTTGAATTTTTTTATATATAAAAAGGAAGTTTAATAATTGGAGGTTTAAAATAAAGATTTTTTTGCATTACAGTTAGGTGACAAAAATTCCTTGCAATTTTCTTTTTATGAAAGGGCATTTCCGTTTATGTATGAGTCCATGAATCCCAATTAACTTAGCTAAAGCTATTAGAGTTTTTTTTAGTCCAGAAGCCTAATGTGCAAAACAATGAGCTATTCCAAGCCTATTAAATATGCAAATTTGGCGTCTACAGTAAAATGAAAGCTTGTGCAATGACAAACAAGTTTTTAAATTTAGCAATACGTATGCAAAACACACATACATGCTTAATGGTTACAAGCATACAAAATAAACTTTTCTTTCACAAAAAGTTAGTAAATAAGTAAATGTAGTATTTCGAAAAATGGAAAAATGTTCTTATTGGAATCAAAAATGGATCACATTCCATAAGACATTCAAACGCTAGTTCCACAGCAATACGTAACT
>BPLR01004362.1:0-118540 GCA_021605095.1 Caerostris extrusa | reverse complement strand
CATTTCTGGTTCAAGTTATTCATGTGAAGAGGTTTTGACGTAGATGATGACTCGCACGACGGGAATTAACAGACTTTGAACGCGGAATGTTAGTTGGAGCTAGACGCATGGGTCATGCCATTTCGGAAATCGTTAGGGAATTCAACATTCCCAGATCCACTGTGTCAAGAGTGTGCCGAGAGTATGACAATTCAGGCATAACATCCCACCATGGACAGCCTGCAGTGGTCGACCGGCCTGCACTTAACGACCGAGACCGGCGACGCTCTCGCAAAGAGTCGTAAATTCTAACAGACAAGCAACACTGCGTCAAATAACCGCAGAAATCAATGTGGGGACGTCTAAAGGGACTTGTCTGTTGGAACTGTGCGAGAAATTTCGCTACTTTTGGGCTATTCCGAGCAGAAGATCGACTCGAGTGCCTTTTATCTGACAAGACACGACATCGCTTGCGAGCGACTCTCGTGGGCACGAGCATATCGGTTGGTCCCTAGATGAATGGAAAACCGTGGCCTGGTCCGATGAGTCACGATTTCAGTTGGTAAGAGCTGATGGTAGGGTTCGAGTGTGGCGCAGACCCCACGAAGCCATGGACCCAAACTGTCAGCAAGGCACTGTTCAAGCTGGTGGTGGCTCCGTAATGGTGTGGGCTGTTTTTCATGGCATGGACTTGGTCCTCTGGTGCGACTGGACCGAACATTGACTGGAAATGCTTATGTTCAGCTACTTGGAGATCACTTGCAGCCATTCATGGACTTCATGTACCCAAACAACGATGGGATTTTTATGGATGACAATGCGCCATGTCACCGGGCCACAACTGTTCGCGATTGGTTTGAAGAACATTCTGGACAATTCCAACGAATGATCTGGCCACCTAGATCGCCCGACATGGAATCCCATCGAGCATTTATGGGACATCATCTCACAGATGGTCAGTCTGTAATTTGAATGCTTCTCCGGGTTTTCTACGTTTACGAATTACAAAATAAAGAGTATTAATTCCTAAAAAAAATATCTTGGTAAGCAGTGCTCTTCTTCATCTTTTGTTGATGAATTGCATAATTGGAACAATTTTCAAGTAAAAAAGAAAGCTGCTCTGAAAAGAAGCGCCTCCGAGAAAATATAAAACGTAACTGCTTACGTATATATTGTTATAATCACCTTAGCGAAACATTTTATTTATTCAAACACTTTCTGTATTTTTGCGTATGGCTTGTTTTGTTTCATTGCGCGTTTTAGATCTTCATTGTTACACCTCGTTTACACGGTGCCTTTACTCTAAATGTATGTGTTATAAAACAGCCTTTATTTAAATGCATATAATGGGTTGTATACAACCATTGCTCTATCCTTAGTAGTATGGAAATGACAATGTGTATATAGGATATGAAAAGGAAAAAGGAATAGAGAGGTGTTTTCTTTGCCTTTTTCCAAATAGGTAAAGTTATCTTAACTGCAGACAATATATATATATATATATATATATATATCTATATATATATATGTATATATATATAAACTTGAATGATGGCACGATGTGAGATGAGAAAAAATACTCTCTGAGATATTAATCACCACACTCATTTAATACAAAATAATAATTTATTTGCATAAAAATCTTTCATCCTCCATTCTACTATTTTTAATGTTTAACCAAATGTTCCAACTCATTTTATTACGCACGTTCTGCTCAAGATTAGATTTACAATATGTATATTGGTACTATACTGGTATATGTATATTAGTACTGTACTGGTATATGTACATTGGTACTATATTAGTATATGTACATTGGTACTATATTGAGTATATGTACATTGGAACTATATGGTATATGGCATTGGTATTTATTTTGTGGGTGCTGAGACCACGCTCCCAACTGTCATCTGGCTCTGCTCGTCAACTATATATGGGATTTATCAAAATATTAATTTCTATAGATCATTTCTAATTTTTCAATCGGTGAACAGTTGCTGAATATAATAACTACATTATATTTTTATATTTTATTCCCAAAGTATTTATTATAAATATTTCATTTCAAATTGCTTTGATATTAGAAAAATAAAATATGAAATAGGAATTCTTTTTTATAATTTAATAAGCATCTTTAATACTATATAAATAAAAAAAATGTATAAATGTTTGCTAAACCGTATTAAAATATTCTATATTTCTTTTTGGTTCAGACACAATTTGGTGAGAAAGCGTTTTTCATCCATAAAAGTATTAAAATGTCGTAGTAATAAATATTCAAAATTAATTTTCAAATTTAAATACTAAAAAATTTAGATCAGTATGAAACATTTAACTGAGTAAAATAATTCTGGTTTATTTGGATTATTTCTTTCGTGACATTAAATAGTAAATGTAAGAAAAAAACAATTATGTTGATTATTCGAGCTTTTTAGAGCTTTCCCTTTGAAGAAATTCAAGTGTCTGCTTAGAGGACAGCCTAAGTTATGTTCAACTAAATTATAAAATATACCAATAAATATAAGTTGTATTAATTAGTAGATTCTTTTAAATTAGTTTATTTTTTATATAAAATAAAACTTGATTTTTCGAAAGCCAAGAATATTTTAATACTATTTATTACATATATTTATTATATTATTATATTTCATTATTTATATTAACGTTTTATTGCAATATTTTTAATATAAATGCTTACATAATTTGTTTAAAAGAGTAAAGAGTTTTATTTGCTTTTGTAATTTGCAATTTGCTTTTTTGTAATTATAACGAGATTTGTTTCCGCAAGATTATTTGTTTATTTCGAGTAGATTTTCTAATTTACAAATATTATGAACGACTTTGAAAATTATTTTTTATGAGTAAAAAAAATGTATTGCATTTTAAAACTTTTTGATATTAAGCAATAATGTATAATATTCATGATGTTTATTATAATAATTAATACTTTTATGTTTATTTTATGAAAATTAAATAACTTATAAATGTTACATTAGATTATAAAAAAAGTTTTAATATATGATGGCATATTTTTGTAAATAGCTCTTGACCTTGATTCTAACTTTCATATAGTAATGTAATACTTCTGCTTATTATTTTTTTTGCTCTAATGCAGCTGGCAAACACATAGGCAATTGTCCTCAAATCCTTCAGGCAAGCCTGCACCAAGATTACTCTTTAGCACTACCCGGGAAGTGCGTGTAGCATAAAGATAAGCTACGGACGCGACGTAACAACACCTCCGCAAAGCTCTACGATCCTGTTAGACCGGGACCTACGGTTTTAAGGGGAGTGGATTCGAACCCCTACAAACGTCCATGGCATCGCCCACACTCGCACCCAAACCTATGTTACTGAGCGCCAGAGCTCTAGCCACTCCGGGCTCTGTCTTATTATTTAAATCTTGCTTTTGTCGTAAAATAGGTTTTTTAAAAATAAACAAAATAGCGTGAATATAATAAGAAAATAATTTGAATTTTAAATTTTATTTAAATCCAACTTTTGTAAGTATAGAATTTTCATCCATGTTCCATTTTGTACCGCTTACTTTTAGTGTGATGAGATTATTCAATAATTCTGTTCTTCATAGACGATTGTAAAATTTCTTTGAGTTCCAGGACTTCTGCTTTTATATTTCAGTCCATTCAATTTTTTAAAAATGTTTCTCGGTTTTTATTGCCTCACGTGGCCCATCACAGAACACGAGTAATAAAACCTTGCAAACACTTAAACTGCAGAGTTACTAGAGTTGAAACTCTGACGAGGTTAAAGGACAGTATAATATTATATATAAGAAATAAATTAAATTAAGTAGAAAGTTACAAAATGCAGTTAAACTTTTATAGAATTTCACATGTGAACCACACACAAGTAAATTATGTAAAATATGTTTAATCAGAAATTTAGTTTTCAAGTCAATTCACATAAAATGAATTAAAGTTAGAAATTTTCAATTTTTTTATTTTATTTGAAAATAACAATATTGAGAAGTTACACCTGAAGGTCGTTTCTTGGAAGACATCATTTACATCATCATCATTTTATCGTTTCAACAAAGTACTGTAATATTTAGTAGAGGAACGTGAGTTCTCTGACGTATAAAAATCAAATACGAAGTGTAACTCACAGTTCAGTATTATAAAATGAAGAAAATTGCAATTATAATATTTAGTAAGGGTAGTAATAGAATAATGGAAAAGACTTTTGATTTACATGATCATAAATGAATTTTCATCAGAAAAATTTGATTCTATCATATTTTGATCAAATGTGTTTTTTTTTATATGAACTAGATTCAGCACATAAATTTTATCATGTTGTTGTGTGATATCAAGGTAAAAGATTTAGTTTTTCCTCAAAATGAATTAACTTCAAAAATATTTAAAAATGCTATCACATGTAAATAATGTGGCAGATTCATAGCATTTTCACTGCTAATTGGAGTGCAGTAAGATAGATCTAATACAATATACTTTACGTATTTAATGTTCGAATAAATCTTTCTGCACAAAAAAAAAAAAATACTTTTGTGAAAAGTTAATATGTCTAAGATTTTCTATTTTTTTTATCCTTCTTATTTCAATGCAAATCAGTTTCAATATTAATTAGTGAAGATTTGTGGAATGTTACGACCAAATTTATTTTAAAAATATACAAATATCTGTGCTAAAAATAGTTTAAGTTCACAAAATTGTTCAAAAAAATATAGACATATATTTTTTAATTATTCAGGGAAAGCAAATTTTTTTATTTATTCTAATTATCGTATATTTTTATAATAATTATTAATAATTTTATTAAAAATAATAATAATAATATTTTTATAACAAATAATAATAACAATTATAAATAATCTATCATACAGTGGCAATTTTTTTTTAGCTTATGAGGAAGCATAGATTTCCAATAATATTTTAAATTAAATGAAATTCAAATTACTTTTAGGATCAAGGAGATATACCTTTGTAACATTTTCATTCTCTATAATACAAAATACTTGCACAAAAATTAATTAATATAATTTTCTAGAAAACATAACCTATAGTGTATTGCTAGATTTCCTGTGAATATATAAGAAATTTTTTTAAAGTTGTATATATTAATAAAATATAAACATATCCGGATAGTTAAAAAGTTGAAAACTAGTATTATTATTTAAGGCATGTTGCAAATTTATTTGAAAGTTAATGTTTCTTTTTTCGTTACAATATTTTAATCAGCGTACTTTTTGTATGCCATGATTTTTTAAATATAAAAAGTAAAAAAAAATTATAAAATATTAATTGTCATTGACAGATTATTTTTTATGTATTTTCTAGTAGAGTTCATTCTTATTTACTTATGAGATTATTCAATTATAAAAAGTGTCAAGAACATGTTTTGTTGGAAAATCTTTTGTTTATTCTATCCTTTCTTGAAAACATTAAAAAAAAAAAAAATGTAAAAATGCTTCTAAAATATGATATTTTTACACATGCATTTTAACTTTGTTTTCATCTTCCTGAAAATACATGTCAATTATTTCGGTAAAATAGACTTTTGGAAAATATAGAAGGACTTTCAACTTCATTGAAATTGAAAAGCGTCATAAAGCAGAAATTTTCTTTGTCGTATTATGATAAAATACTTTTTGTAGATATTTTTATTTCTGTGATTAAAAAAGGATATTTTGTTCTTTTACCTTGGGATATAAAGTAAACTTTCTATAAATGTTTCTGTAATGGATCAAAGCTGTATCAATTTTCACTTAAGCTCTACAGGCAAAAATATTTTAAAGTGAAGAAAAAAATTATTTTACATCTTTTTTCGCGTTTATTATTATTTTTTATGCGCATCCTTTTTTGCTTTTTGCAATTATCTACCTGAAAAATTTTATCAAGTATGTAGCTTAACACAAAATAATTTTTCCTATAGAATAGCTAAATTTTTAGTTATTAAATTTAGCGTAATTAGCTTAAATTAAGAATTTAAATATTTTTGATATTCTACACATTCTAAATTTATGACTGCAATGGAAGATATAATCGTACATTCATCAATTCGATTAGATTCAGTAATTTATTAAGAAATATTCTACTTTATTAGAGATTTATTTATTTAAATTAAGTTAGAGTGAAACATTTTTAGGATTCATTAATTTTTCTGATTTAATATGATTATAAATACACTCATGTCCATAAATTAAGGATAATGAAGTTCAGGCAAAGAAAGAGACAGAAGCAAAACAAATTTGACTTATTTGTAAAGTCTATTTATTAAACAAAAGGTAAAGAGCAAAAAAGATGCTATATGTTTGACATAATTAATAAAATTGCGATTTTTACTCCCTGGATCAAATTTCAAAAAAGAACCTATTTACAAAAACAGTATAACATGGTTAGTATGATGGTTAATATGGAGTATGTCTCCCGGACGAGAAAAATACAGGCCTTACAACGCCTAGGCATGCTGAGTATCAAATTATCAAACTGATCTTGGGGAATATTACACCATTCATCAAGCAATGCCCTCAGAAGTTCCGGCTGACAGGTGGGAGGGGGTTGACGGGCTGCAATTCGTCGGCCAAAGCATATCCCACGCATGCTCTATTGGATTCAAGTCCGGTGTGAGTATGCTGGCCAATCCATACGGGTGATATCTTCCAATTGAAGGCCTTCGTCTACAATGTTTGCACGGTGAGGACGGGCGTTGTCATCCATAAACAGAAATTCAGCACCCATGGCGCCCCGAAACAAACGTACATGTTGTTCCAGAATGACATCCCGATAGATGTGGCCTCGTCATCGTTACACTCTGAACATGCAGGTCAGTTCTGGAACCAAGAATAATTCCTCCCCAAACGAGCCATCCTGCACCACCGTAACGGTGTCGTTCAATGGTGTTCTCTTGATGGTAACGGGTACCTGGCGCTCTCCATATGAAAGTCCGGCGAGAATCAGACTGCAACCAAACCTGACTCGTCGGAAAACAACACACCAGACCACTGTTGCGGTGTCCACAATGCATGCTCTCTACTCCAGGTTAATCGCAAGCGACAGTGAGTTGCGGTAAGTGGAACACATCTGACAGGCCTACGAGTATATAGACCAATGTGCCCTAAGCGTCTGTACACGGTCTGCCTTGAAACTGTCGTACCGGTAGCTGAAGAGAGCTGACGAGATAGGTCTGATGCTGTGCTCCGTCTGTTTCTTTTGGCAGTAACTGCTAAATACCGGTCCTCATTCGGCGTTGTAACTCGGGGGCGACCTGTGCTGTAACATCTACTCACATTACCATCATCTTGGAAGCGTTGCCAAAGCCTGGAGATGACACTCTGGGCGATTCCAAGTTCCTCGGATACTTCCAGCTGGGTACTTCCACATTCCAGTCGTCCGATAATTCTACCACGTAAAAATCATCCAAATGCTTCCTTTGTGCCATAACTATGCGGTTATTGCACTGAAAGGCTTTTAAAGCGCTTGTGAACAATTTTACTTCTTTTTGCCACCATTCCTTATATACCCCTCTCTTACACTCGTCATTGTGACGTACTATCCGCGCCATTTGGTGGTTTCCTGTAATTTGCATATTCTTCTTCAAGATGTGTGATAATTCTACAGGTGAAATTTTTATTTTAGAGTTCAATTTCTGTGTGATTCTGAATTATCCTTAATTTATGGACATGAGTGTATATAGAACTCAAGTGATATTAGAAAAAAAGATTCTCCTTTCTGCTGTTAACAAAAATTCGTTCCGAGGACATAGTCAATAAAGTGGACAAAATATCAGAAGTTTTTTTTTTTTCACGAAACATTGATAATCTTATACTGTCTTGACAAATGATATCTGCCAAATCTCTTGTCGCAAAGAATTTAGACCCCGATATAAATATACTTTGACATTCTGAGGCAAAACATCAATATCAACGTAAGTTGCTATTGATTTTAAGTTGCTATCACTGAAATTACTTGTTTAATTAATATTATTCACCATATTTTGGTAATTTATTGAAGTTATTTGTATAAATTGATTCAATGATTTATTTAATGGCATTATAATTCGAATCATTGAATTTTTTTCTAATTTGAATTTCTCTCGTTCCAAGATATATTAAAATCACAATCGCACAGATTTAATAAACCGATTCAATAAATTCGGAATGTTTCTACCACTTTTTGGTAGAAATAGAGTATTCAAAATTTTCCGGTGGAAAAAAATTCTACTTGTCGAGAAAATTGTAGTAGCCAAAATCAGCTCAGTTTTATATATTTTCTATCAAAAGAAAAAAAAAAAGAAGAACCAAATGGTTAATAAAAGGATAGTAGAAAATTGTCCTAGGTGGAAATCAAATGAAAGAAAAAAAAAAGGAAAAAATTAGCTACTCAAAATAATTTAAAATTACTGAAAAAAGCGTTTGATTCCAGAATGAAAAGAAATTAAATTAAAGAAAAAAGCAATATGTAACTTAAAAACGTTTAATATATTTAACGTTTAAAAGTTAATTAAATACCAACATTTAATATACAAATCAATAATAAATACGTAACGTACAAATTAATCAAATAAATTTCTCAATTCCAGATTATTACCTTCATCTATGGCATTTACCAATTACTACTCTATGCTTCTTCATATTAAGTTTTTTATATTATTGTTTACATTTTATTTTTAAATTATAATGATAATTTATTTAAACCTTAACATTTTCAACTAAATGTGCAGTCGATATAAGTTATATTTTATTATTTATAAATCTGTGAACACCATTTACATTTATTTATAACACGAGTATGTATATATAACAATGTTTACAAAACTATAGTTTTGTGGATAATTTCCCGGGCTTGCTGGCATATAGGAGAAAACTCGGAAAAATTCCCAGGAGGCAGTTTGACTGTTTATTTGATATGCTTATTTATGCAGATATGCTGCCATAATCACCACTGAGTGTGCGCATACCTGAAAGCATTGACAATAACCAGCTACGTCAGAGAATATAAAATTGAGCATTTTTATGCGCTAGCTTCTGCACGTTACCATGGTGTGTGACGCCAATCTAAAAATAGATTTTTCTACTAAATTTAATAGTAATGGTTTCGACTTCCATGTTCTTAATAAGAACTATTTAAAATTTGAAACTCATTTTGCCCCACTTTTAATCTCTTTTGTGAGCTTTTCCGTTTTTTCTCACTTGCAACATACTGAAAAATCTCTAAGAACTTATCCTTTGGAGATGAATGCAATAGGTTCCCGGTGTAACATTGAATTAGTTGTAAATATGACTCATCATTGGCATTATTTATGGTCAGACATACGAAATTAAGGAAAATGAAGAATTTATTTCAAACATATTTTTTCACTTCAATTATCCTAAGATAACCATTGTAACACATTTATTCACCAATACATTTTAAAAGCATTTAAAAGGTTAGGAAAAACCGATTTCACTAATTTCCAAAGTGTTCAGTATCCAATGATAGTTTCATAAACTTTCGTTGAATTTATAATTAAGGACCGCCTTTGTTAAAAGCCAAATTCGCTTTGAAACTAGTTCATTTACAATTCCATCTAGACAAGCAAACCCTCTTAAAATATATTTATTGTTGTTATTTTATTCCATAAAGATAATAAAACCTCATTTCATTTAATTTTTCACACTTAACCAATTTAAGTGTCACAGAATATTTACACTAAGAACATCTTGAGAAGGTAAGAATTCCTTCAAACAATAATTATATTTAATTGTGTTTGGATGTATTTAATTTCACTATTCCCACTCGGTTTTTCTATCATTTTTAAAAGCTTTTGTTAAATTGGAAACTTTATTTGCTTTCTTGGAAAAAATATACTTTTTAATCTTCGCAAGGGAGTTTTGCTTATATTTTTATTAAATCTTATTTTTTTTTTAAAAGACCAATTTATTAAATTATTGAAAATAACTTTGAAGCTAAAAAGTAATAAATAATATAAAAGCAAGCGATTATCTATCTTTCTTCTGCAAGCTGAAAATAAAATGCAAATGGAGAGTTAAAAATGATGACTTAACTTTTAATTTAATACTTAAATATATTCAACAACCATTAAAAAATGGACTGTTTCCTATCTAAACGCTTCGAATTTCATTATGATTTAATTTTGTGAAATCATTCGTAACTCTCAGTGGTTCAGTTTTATCGCCTAAAAAGCTTAAAAATGCAAATATTTCATTTCAAATTTACTGAATGCTTTTATTGAATTTTCTAATTACATTTTTTATGAATACGACGTGCAAAATAAAAAAATATATATATTAAATTTAAAGTAAATAAAAAAAAATATTTCTAAAGGCTGAAAGATAGTTTCTTGCCCATTTTGATAAAATGATATTTTAAAAATGGATGCTGCTACTTATGCAAATGTCACATTTTATTCTACATTAAATGTTTTTTTAATGACTAACAAGAATTTAAGTTTGAAAGACAAATAAGATTACAGTTTTTCTTACGGTTAAAATTTTTTGTAATTGTATAAAACTACCATTTTTTAAATGTAACTTAAAAGTATGCAAATAAATGTATTCATTTTAATTTGTGTAAGAAGTAATGTAAAAAATAGAAATTCCTACAACCTTTTTTTTTGTATATCTTAGTAAACTAATTTAAAAGACAAATAAATTTTTTAAAAGATTTTTTTAATATGCAGTACCATTTTAAAAATTAATTTATGTGTTTTTTTTTACAATTTGTTCCTTTATTGATTCTGACATTTTTATTTTCCTTTGAAATTATACAATCTATGCTATTTGGTATTGAACTACTATCAAATAATAATTTAGCCTATTATTGGCAATTAATTAATTGCTAAAATGAATATAATAAAACAAACATTCCTCCATTTAGTGTACTCATCACTTTAGTGCCAAGTCTACTGATTTCCTAATCTTCTCGTTTTCAAAGAGAAACCTATACTTTTTAATTTCCCAAGGCACCACCACCTATAATATATATATATATATATTAATACTAAAAATTATTTTTATCTTCTAAAATATGTAAAATAAAAAATTTGAATCCATAAATGCATAATTTAAATGAAGAACAACATTATTAATATATTAAACGACTAAAACTTTTTACTTCATATCATCCCGATTTTAACAAAGTGAGAATTAACCCTGCGAACGCAATTAAGCTATACAAATATTTATTCATCAAAAACTATTTGCTAAGGAAAAGTTCCAAAGATCACTTTAAACATTCATGCCAGATTAAACCCAGTTCCAACCAATAAAGCACGCAAATTCAGAACCAACAGAAGTTGTTTTTTTTTTTTTTCTTCTGAAAGTAATACATTTCTATGATGCTGAAATTCTAAAGGTAAAGTGTCTGAAAGCTTCAGGCTTGAGTTGTAAAATAAATTCCGTTTAAATTTGCGCAAATGACAAATCCTTTCACTATCAAATAACAAATTTTATGAATTTGTGTGTATGTTAATTAAATAAAGATTAGGTGTGTGAAATGATTCTGCATTGATTCGACTAAATATTGTTTGCAAAACTAAATAAATTAATAGTTCAGTATAAAAAAATGCGAATTTAATGTAGAAAATTTTTAAAAAATATTGTTTATAAGCATTTCAATACTGTAAAACTTTTTAAATAAAAAATAAAAAGTATCAAATAATTTTACAAGTAGTAAATGAATTTAAATTAATAGAATATTAGTGGCCTTGGCACTTTGAAGACAGTCTGAACGTTGTGTTGTTGCCAAATTTATGAAACACGAAATATACGTCCTAGATGTATTTTTTTAATTTTAAAAATGTTTACACAATTTTTTTTCAGCATATGTATTATATTATATTTATATTTTTCTCATGAAATTAGTTATGAACATAACACTTTTTTTTAAAAAAAAAATTTCCAACAAAAATTAAAGATATTTTAACATGGGAAGTTTAAATTGAATTATATATGAATTGAATGTATGGCTCTTGAATTAAACATCAGTATATTGGTCTTCACCCGGATTTATGGTCTAGTATGATGTTGGATTTTCTCCATTGTACCCTTAAAGTATTTTGCCTGAACATGGAACATCCAGTGACATATCTCTGATTTTTTTTTCCCCTGTCCTTGTCGTACATTAGAAAAATAATGCACGTGGCATTTTAAAAACTTTTTCGCCCAACAGAAAATTGTTTTTCCTGCTCGTTTCTCTGATCTGTCACTCATCTAGCCAAGAACACGTTCAAAGAATTTTTCATTCAGTTATTCAAACACTATTTATTTCCAGCTTTGGCTGCTACCAAAAATGGTGATTTGAAATTTTATTTTGTTATTATTTGTCTACTGATAAAATATCTCTGGTTTTTTTGTTGCGTTTTGGATGACCGTCATTGTAAACAATATCGTTGAGTTCATCATTTTCAGTAAAAGATAATTGTTTAAAATTTAAGTAGATTGTCAAACTAAATTCTGTAGCTTAATTTCATATAATGATACAATTTTCTATGTAAAATAATGTTTAAAATTATTAAATGTAGTTTGAAATTTTATTTATAAATAAATGTATTCTATTAGGTCTTCCAAATGTTACAACTTATCTATTAAAATAAATTTATTTGTCAAAATAATCAACAAACCTTTTAATTTTTATACACATATATTTTTCAATTAGATTCTTCTATAGCTGTAATGAATTAAGATATTTTTTTATTAAAATTTATTTTGCTTTAAATATTAATATTTTCCTGTACAGTGACCATTATTTTAAACAGAGTGGCTTTTCCTTAAAATAAAATTTTAAAAAATTAAATATATTTGCATTTTGCCTCTTCTAAACACATTAAAGTACAAAACGTTAATAACATATTTTTAAATACATCAATAAGTAGATACATAGACACAACATACTCCATACATAGACATAACATTGGAAGCTTTACCATGATCCAAGTCTTGTTTCGATTTTGAAAAAAGTGGCAATGATTCTTATATGGTGATGAAAATGTTATCCAACTTCAAATATTTCAATATAGTTTATTTAGTTGCAAAATATACTTAGATGTTCAAATATATATTTCCTTAAATGTTAGTAGTGAATTTTTTTAATAAATGTAAGATATAACTTTATTATGAATGCATTTTCATGCATTCATAATCATAATTGTCTATCATAGACCTATCTCATTGGACAGCAATGATACTGTATTGTAAATGTATGAGTTAGAAATTATATATATTTTTAAATCATTTCTGAAGCATTTAAATTCAAAATATATAATTGCATAATCATTGCTTGAAGTAGCTAAATTCAAAATAATATAATTGCATAATTTCATTGCTTGAAGTAGCTAAATTCAAAATAAAGAATAACCTTTGGTGCCTCAGGGAGTATTTTTGACAACAACGACAGTGCTTGTGTATTCATGTATTTTCTTTTTATTCCAATTTCTTGAAGTCGCAAAGTTCAGACTATAAACTAACAATGATTGACATAGATGAATTTGTTTTTGGATTTGCTTCTTGTCAACATTTAGACATGCACTCTGATTTTATAAATTTTAAACATGTTTAAAAAATATTCAAAAATCTAATGACAGTAAAGGATTAACATATTTCAAATAAAAATTCGATAATGTTTGTTCATTTTATACTTAAATCAAACTGTAGCTGTCGTTAAAATTATTTTCAGCTTCAAATGTTTGACTTTTTAAAAGTCAAACAATTTTTAATCCATCTTTTCTTTTGAATCGTTAAGTTACAAATAAATTTTTGAGAAAATTCAGTTATGAAGTGCAGGAGTTTCAAACTTTCCGCAGAAATCCTTCCTTCCTTCCATTCACAAACTGAAGGAAGTTCTACTTACAAGTTTTTAAGAAAAAGACAAAGTTGCAGATTTGATTTTTAACATAAACATCGCTGTTGAAATTCAATTTGTTTCCTGTATGTTATTCTTTTATAAAAATACTTTAAACTCATTCCGTACGATTTTTGAAACTCGAGTATTCGAATCTTCTTTCAGTTTGGCTTAAGTCCAACATTTCTGAGATGTTTTTCTTTTTTAATTTGATTTCCATTTAATGGCATTTCCTTTTTATTCCAAACACATTTTAGCACACCCGTATGTGAAAAGGATTCCTTAATGCCTTTTTGCTTGAGATAAGCTCCGGTATTATCTTTTAATTTAAGATAGTGATAGTTAAAATGCTGCAATGTTTAAATTTTCAACTTTTTTAAATGAAGACATTTTTTTTTGTCACGAAAAAAAAAGTTATTGGATCCGCTGAATTATTCTAAGTTATTCTTATTCTAAGTTAATTCTTAACAAGAATGTTTTCGTCTTAGCAATTTTAATTCATTCTTAGCATTATTACGTTTTTTTTTACTAGTAGAAATAAATGAAAAAAAAATTCATTTGTTTGTGAATTAATTAATGCATATCTGTAGGCGATAGGAAATATTAGATTCTCAGCATAAATTGTAATTAAAAATTAACAAAAAATTAGCTTTGCAAACCTATCAAAATGAATTTTGCTTTTTTAATGGATGCTGAGTTGAAAACGATCTTTTTTAAAATTAATTCAGGATACATGTTTAAATAGTTAAGAATTATATTTGAATAAGATGGAACAAATTTCGATATATGTTTTTATTCCTAATTACTGTAGTAGTTTGAAGAAGTATGTTTGTTTTAAACTACTAAAGTGATGTTGACAAGCTAAAATAAATAAGCGTTTTTATAATCAAGTTTTGAATATTTTGTAAAAAGGGGATAAATATAAATTTTCAAATTGTATTAATTCACTGGTGCTTTCTAAAAAATTATAATTTACTGTTTAGAAAAGTAATATATAATATGGTGAGATATATATTTTATTATCAAATATATTAGTTTACTGTTTAGAAATTAAATAATTTGTCTTATGTTTTTGAAAGAAAATGGTACAAAACATTAAATACAGGTACTTCATTTCGTACAAAAATTATAAGTATCTGCATAATGCTTTTCACGATAAACAATATTAATATTTATTCATATTGTAAAAGCATTAAACGCGCATGAAATACTTTTTCGGATTATAATAAAAGTTGTTATTTTCACTTATTTATCATAAGAAGAATTTAGAATTATAAAGCGAAGGACAAATTCAAATCCTATATCATGAGTTGATTTGGTTTGGTTTGTCGCTCTATATATACATCTTGTGCACACGAGCGCTAAACAGACTTGACCAACTGTTTAAAGTGGATTCCGAACTACTAACAAACATCCATGCAACTGCCAGGATTCGAACCTGAAGCCTGGGATTAAGTTATGAGTAGAGTGGAGACAGTTGAATAAGAAAATAAGTATTCAGTAGAAGATAAACCTTTGATAGGTCGTGCTATAAGTACACAATTTTTAATCTTTAGTGTGAACGCAGCTTTTATCTTAAGGTTGTCAATGTAAATGCAATTTTAAGATACTAAAATATTCAATACATTGTGCTAATCAAATAATCTTCAATATTTCTGACTTCATCTTTTGTTAATTGCATAAACAGTAATAAATTCAGCATGCGTGATATTATTTAATCATTTTGCCAAGACTAAATTTCACACTAGAAGCCCTTTAAAATCCTAAAAGGCAAGAAAAAAAAATGATTCCGAAGATTATAAATTCATATTTTGTTTACTGAGAATTATATAAATAATTGGAAAATTTAAATAAATAAAGAACTACGGCAAAGATGGATATATGAATAATGTGTTTGATTTAAAAGGATACGTTTGAACATCGGCTGTTACAATGCAAGGAACTTTGTACTTCTATGAAACAAACAATTATATTTGTCTTACAGATTTTTCCTTTTTGGATATCATGCAAGAACAATCAACATCAATACTGTCCTCGGAAGCTATATAGATACTAAAATCTTAATATTCCAGTTTTTAATACGGAAAATGACTGCAACTGCAGAACAATGTTTTAATATTTGTATCAATTTAAGTTTTATGTAAATTAATAATCTTTTTTAAAAATTGAACTTGGTTGCAAGATTTAAAATTTTTTATCGGAATGATTATTTCATGTAGATATAATGTTCGGTTTAATTGACGTATTTTAAATTTTATCAACCTTATGTTAAATTGTTGAATTCATACCAAGAAAGAAAAATTTTCTTTCAAATGTTAGTCTCCAAAACACTAGACGAATATAAAAAGTAACAGAGTGATTTCTTCTTCTCCATTGGCGCAACTGCCTCATGGTGGGCCAAGGCCATCAGTTTATTGGCAGAATTTGAGACAGGATATGTTTTTCTTTATACGGGGTAGGAATGTTAGCCTACGCCTGAAACTCTATCATTCATACTGGGCATCTACGGCTTAAAGTGGATTCCGAACCACTGTAATTTTAAAATTCTTTAAAGTTGCATATATTAATAAAATCTAAAAGTATCCGATAGTTACAAAAGTGGAAAAACTAGTATTTTCATTTAAGGCATGGTTTAAATTTAAATTAATTAATATTTATTTTTTTCGTTACACTATTTTGGTCAGCATACTTTTGGATGCCATGATTTTTAAAAGTTTAGTAAGTAAAAAAAATTATCTAATATTAATTGCCATTGACAGATTATTTTTTATGTATTTTTTGTTAAAGTTCATTCTTATTTAGTTATAAGGTTATTCAATTATAAAAAGTGTCACGAACATATTTTGTTGGCAAATATCTTTGTTTATTTTATTCATTCTTGAAAATATTAAGAAAAAAAAAAAAATGTTCCAAAATATGATATTTTTTACACGTGCATTTAAAGTTTGCTTTTATGTTCCTTAAAATACAATGTCAATTATTTCGGTAAAATAGACTTTTGGAAAAGATAGTAAGGATTTCGACCTCATTGAACTTGAAAAGCGTCACTAAGAAGAAATTTTCTCTGTTTTATAATAAAATACTTTTCTTGTAGGTATTTTTATTTTTGTAATTAAAAAAAGTATATTTTATTCACTTACATTAGGATATAAAGTAAAATTCCTATATAAATGTTTTGGAATTGATCCAAGCTGTATCAGTGTTCACTTGAGCTCTTCATGCAAAAATCTTTTAAAGTGAAGAAAAAAAAATTTATTTTACATCTTTTTTGGATTTATTAAATTTTTTTCGCATGTTCATCTTTTTTTGCTTTTTGCATTTGCCTACCATGAAAATTTTAACAAGTTTGTTGTTTAACAGAAAATAATTTTCTGTTATAGAATAACTAAATTTTAGTTATTAAATTTAGGGTAACTAAATTAAATTAAGAATTTAAATATTTCGTATTCTATACATTTCTGAAATATATGAATGCAATGGGTGATATAATCGTAAATGGATTTCTTTTTGTGCCAACATACTGCTACAGAGCATCAATTCGATTAAATTCAGTAATTTATTAAGAAATATTCTAGTTAATTTGGAAATTTATTTATTTAAATTACGTTAGAATGAAATATTTTTAGCATTCATTAATTATTCTGACATTTAAAGACATGTACTTAAAGAGTCGTGCCAGGATTCTCCGAATAAGCGTGAAATATACTTCCTCTCTGGGTGAGAGTCTGTAGGGCATTTTATACTCAGGTTTGCGTGAATATATTTCCTCTCGGGAATTTTTAGTATTCATCAGTTATTCTCATACAATCTGATTATAAATATAAAAAACACAAGTGATATTAGAAAAAAAGATTCTCATTTCTTATGTTAACAAAAATTGGTGCCGAGGACATAGTCAATAAACTGGACAAAATATCAAAAGTGTTTTTCACGAAATATTGATAATCTTATACTGTCTTGACAAATATATCTGCCAAATCTCTTGTCGCAAAGAATTTAGGCCCCGATATAAATATTCTTTGACATTCTGAGGCAAAACATCAATAGTAACGTAAGCTGCTATCACTGAAATTACTTGTTAAATTAATATTATTCGCCATATTTTTGGTGGTTTATTAAAGTTATTTGTATAAATTGATTCCATGATTTATTTAATGGCATTCTAATTCGAATCATTGAATTTTTTTTCTAATTTGAATTTCCCTCGTTCCAAGATATATTAAAATCACAATCGCACAGATTTAATAAACCGATTCAATAAATTCGGAATGTTTCTGCCACTTTTGAGAGACTTTTATGGTAGAAATAGAGCATTCAAAATTTTCCGATGGAAAAAATCTATTTCTCGAGAAAATTGTAGTAGACAAAATCAGCTCAGTTTTATACTATATATTTTCCATCAAAATAAAAAAGAAAGAAACAAATGGTAAATAAAATGATAGTAGAAAATTGTCCTAGGTGGAAGTCAAATGAAAAAAAAATACCAACATTTAATATACAAATCAATAATAAATACGGCAAAAAAAATAAACTTCTCAAAATAATTTTAAAATTACTGAAAAAGCGTTTGATTCCAGAATGAAAGGAAATTAAATTAAAGAAAAACAATATCTAGCATAAAAAAAAAACGTTTAATATGTTTAACGTTTAAAAGTTAATTAAATACCAACATTTAATATACAATTCAATGGTAAATACATAACGTACAAATTAATGGCGATGACGTGATGAATGACTTGGTCAGCAAAGGCACACGAGTGGGACATTTGCTGCGTAGCCCCATATCCAACAGTGTGCGCTGAACAGTGTGCTCCGATAATATTCTACTTGACCCTGCATTGTATTGGGCTGTCAGCTGAGCCACTGTCTGCCTCCGGTTTTGCTTCACCATGCGAGACAATCTACTGCTGGTTTCACCGTCATTCATCCACTTTGCATAAGTACTAACAACTGTTGATAGCGAACAACCCACGAGTCGTGTAGTTTCGGAAATACTTGTTCCGAGCCTTCGAGCCATTACAATCTGCCCTCTATCAAAGTCGCTTAGATCCGCAGCCTTCCCATCACACACAGAAGTAAGTGAAAGAATGATTCTTCAGACTCTCCAGCAGCAGTTAAATACCACTTCCACCTGATCACGTGCCTTCCACATCATCCAGGAGAGTTCGTTGCAAAATGTAGGGGTGGTCATAATGTTTTGACTCTTGAGTGTAAGTGATAATGATAATTTATTTAATCCTGGCTTCTTCAACTGAGATGTGTATTCGATATCAGTTATTTTTTATTATTTATAAATATGTGAGCATCACTTACATTTATTTATACCACAGTATGTATAAGCAAATGGTTACAAAAGTACAGTTTTATGGATAATTTCTCGGGCTTGCTGACATGTAGCAGAATATTCGGAAAACTCCTACAAGGCGGATTGACTGTTATTTGATATGCTTGTTTATTTCCACTGTCATAATCACCATCGAGTGTGCGCGCATACCTGAAAGCATTGACAACGACGAGCTACGCCAGAGGATTTAAAATTGAGCACTTTAGCTTCACACGTTACCGTGATGAGTGACACCAATCTAAAAATAGATTTTTCCAATAAATTTAAAAGTTACGGTTTCGTTTTCCAAATTCTTAATAACAACTATTTAAAATTTGAAACTGATTTTGAAGCACTTCTAATCTCTTTTGAATGGCACCATGAGAGCTTTCCCGGTTTTTCACTTTACAAAATAGCAAAAAAATATCTGAAAATTAATTCTTTGGAGATTAATGCAATAGGTACTCTGTGTAACGTTGAATCTGTTGTCGTTATGGCTCATTATTGGCTAATTATTTATGGTCATACACACGATATTAAGAAAAACGAACAATTTATTTCAAACATATTTTTTTCTGCTCCATTTTCTTAAGATAATCACAACCATTATAACCCATTTATTCACCAATACATTTAAAAAAGCTTTTAAAAGTTTAGGAAAAAAAAACCGATTTCACTAATTTGCAAAGAGTTGAGTGTCCGTTGAGAGTTTCATAACTTTCGTTGACTTTATAAATGAGGAACGACTTTCTTAAAAGTAAAATTCGCCGTTGAACTCGTTCAATTACAATTCCATCCTGACAACCAAACCTTTTGAAATATATTTATTGTTGTTATTTTATTCCATAAAGATAATAAAACCTCATTTCATTTTATTTTCACTTTTTTTCACACTTAATCAATTTAAATGTCAAAGAAATTTTACACTAGGAATGTCTTCAGAAGGTAAGACTTCCTTCAAACAATAATTATATTTAATTGTGTTTGGATGTATTTAATTTCACTATTCCCAGGCGGTGTTTCTATCATTTTTAAAAGCTTTTTTAAATTGGAAACTTTGTTTGCTTTCTTGGAAAAAAAAAATATATTTTTTAATCTTCGCAAGGGAGTTTCGATTATATTTTTATTAAATCTTACTTTTTTTTAAAAGACCAGTATATTAAATTATAGAAAATAATTTTGACGCAAAAAATAATAAATAACAAAAAAGTAAGCGATTATTTGTCTTTCTGCTCCAAGCTGAAAATAAAATGCAAATATATAGTTCAAAATTAGGACGTAACTTTTTAATTTAATACTTAAATATATTCAACAACCATTAAAAAATGGACTGTTTTCTATCTAAATGATTCTGAATTTCATTATGACTTAATTTTGTTAAATCATAACACTCAGAGGTTCAGTGTTTTATCGCCAAAAAAAGCTTAAAAATGGAAAATATTTTAATTCAAATTTACTTTTTTCTTAAACTGCAAAGAATGATTTTATCGAATTTTCTCATTACATTTTTTTCAATAGGAAATGCACAATGAAGAAAAACGTTTTCGGAATTAATGTAAAAATAAAAATAAAAATAAATGTGTATTAAGAAAATATAAATAAAACAGCATTTCTAAAGGTTGAAACATAGTTTCTCGTCCATTTTGACAAAATGATATTTAAAAAATGAATGCTGATACTTATGCAAATGTCACATTTTATTCATCATTAAATGATCACTATCACTAACAAGTATTTAAGTCTGAATAAACAAATAAGAATACAGTTCTTCTTCAGTTAGTTATTTTGTAACTGTAAAAGCTAACATTTTTATACTGCTGTCAAGTAATTTAAAAGTATACAAATAAATCTATTTATTTTAATTAATAGAAATTCCTATAAAATTTTTTATACTTAAGTAAACTTATTTAAAAGTCATATAAATTTCTTAAACAGTTTTTACAATACAAATATCTTTTTAAATTCAATTCATGCGGTTTTTTTTATAATTTGTTCCTTTATGGATTCTGACAATATTATTTTCCATTTGTAATTACACTATCTATTTCTACTGTACTACCTATACTATTTGGTATTGAACTAATATCAAATAATAATTTAACCTATTAATGGCAATGAATTAATTACTAAAAGGGATTAATGAAAAAAAATATTCTTCATTTAGTATACTCATCAAGACAAAGTCTGTTTTTAAGCGGAAAATATACATTTTGAATTTCCTTAAACACCACCGTACCTATATCTATGTATCTATCTCTATCTCTCTTTCTCTCTAAAATTATATATATATATATACATATATATATATATATATATATATATATATATATATATATATATATATATATATATATATATATATGTATATATATATATATAATTTTTATTTTCTAAAATATATAAAATAAAAAAATTTAATCCATAAAGGGATAATTTAAATGAAGAACATTATTAATAAATTAAACGACTTAATCTTTTTACTTCATTTCATCCCAATTTTAGCAAAGTGAGAAATCATCCTGCCTACGTAATTAGGATGTGCAAATATATATTCATCGAGAACTATTTGCTGAGGAAAAGTTCCAAAGATCACCTTAAACATTCTTGCTGGATTAAACCCAATTCCAACCAATAAAGCGCGCAAATTCAGAACCAACAGAAGTGGGTTTTTTTTTCTTCTGAAAGTAATACATTTCTCTGCTGCTGAAATTCTAAAGTTAAAGTTTCTGAAAGTTAGAAACTTGAGTTGTAAGATAAATTCCTTTTCATTTGCGTAAATGACAAATCCTTTCAATATCAAATAAGAAATTCTACGAATGTGTATTGCGCATGTTATGTAAAAAAAACGATTATGTGTGCAAATAAAATGACTCTGCTCTGATTCGACTAAATATTGTTTGTAGAAAGTAAATAAATTGATAGTTCAGTGTAAAGAATTGTGGTAATTTACCGTAGAAAAATATAAAAAGTATTGTTTATATGTGTTCCAATACTATTAACCGTTTTGAATAAAAAATAAAATGGTTAAAAATAATATCTAAGTAGTTAAATGAATTTAAATTAATCGAATATTAGTTTCTTTTGTCCTTTTGAAACAGTCTTGGCGTGATTCTGATGGACCATGTGTAGTTGCCAAACATTATGCAACACAAAAACGATAATAAGAAACGCTTTACTTTTTTTAAGCTGGTCGTAGATACATGTTTTTAAAACTTTAAAAATGTTTACTTAATTTTTTTCTGCATGTATATTATATTTTCTCGGTGAAAGTAATCCTGAAAGTAAATTTTTTTTTTTTTAATTTTTTTCTAACAAAAATTAACGACTATTTTCATTTTAATACGGCAAGCAAATAGCAATTTCATTTGAATATTATCTTTACTCAAAAAGATATTAAAAATTTCGATAAAGTTACTAGATCTACATTAAACGTTTTCATTTTCATTTTCATGTAATAAGGAAGAAAGGTTATTGTAAAAAAACTTATTTTATGTATTTATGACATAGCATTATAAATCCACTGGAACATAGCTTTAAGTTCGGCATACAGGCCACCATGATTTTCATAGACCTGTCTCCATTGGACGGCACTGACGTTGTATTGTAAATTTTTGATTGAGATTTGGTTTGTCGCTCTATTGTCATCTTGTGCGCGTGAGGGTTAAAAAAAGACCGGGACATACAGTTTAAAATGGATTCCAAACCACAACAAACACGCATGCCACCGCCAGGAATATGATTGAGAAGTTATTAAATTCCTGTTTCTTGAAGTTGCTAAGTTCAAGCTGTAGACTAACTGTGACTGACTTAGAGGTATTTGTTTTCGGTTTTCTTTTATGAACATTTAGACGTGTACTCTTACTTTATAAAATTTAATCATATTTGAAAAATATTCAAAAGTCTGATGACATTAAAGCTGAGTGATAAACATATTTTCAATAACATTTCTTAAATAAAAATTCTATAACCTTTTTATATTTTATACTTAATTGAAACGGTAGCTGTCGTTAAATTATTTTCAGTCTTAGATGTTTGTCTTTTTAAAAGTTAAACAATTTTTAATCCATCTTTTCTTTTGAATCGTTAAGTTACATAAAATGTTTGCGCAAATTCAGTTATGAAGTGCAGGAGTTTCAAACTGCCTCAAACTTTTCCCGGCAAATCCTTCCTTCCTTCCTTTCATTAACATACTGAAGGAAATTCTACTTACAATTTTTAAGAAAAGGCCAAGTCGCAGATTTGATTTTTAACATAAACATCGTTGTTGAAATTCAATTTGTTTCCTGTATGTTATTCTTTTGCAAAAATACTTTAAACACCTTCCGTACGATTTTTGAAACTCGAGTATTCGAATCTTCTTTCAGTTTGGCTTAAGTCCAACATTTCTGAGATGTTTTTCTTTTTAATTTCATTTCCATTTAATTCTTTTTTATTCCTAACACATTTAATGTGTACATTTTAGCACATCCGTATGTGAAAAGGATTCCTTAATGCTTTTTTTGCTTCAGATTATCTCCGGTATTATCTTTAATTTAAGATAATGTACTTAATGCTGCAGTGTTTAAATGTTCACCTTTTTTAAATGAAGTCTTTCTTTTTGTCAAGAAAAAAAAAATAATTGGATGCGGTGAATTCGTAACAAGAATGTTTTGGTCTTAACAATTTTAAGTCATTGTTAGAATTATTACGTTTTTGTTTTTTTTTTTTACTAGTAGAAATAAATGAAAAAAAAATTATCATTTATTTGCGAGTTAATTTCAGCATAGCTGTAGGCGTTAGAAATATTAGATTCTCAGCATAAATTGTAATTATGAAATTAAGAAAAAAATTCAGCTCTGCAAACCCACCAAAAACGAATCTTACTGTTAATGAAAGTTGACAATCTTTTCAATTAAATCAAAATACATGTTTAAATGGTAAGGATATTTGGATTAGATGGAAGAAATTTCGTATGTATGTTTTTGTATTCTTAATTACTTTAGTAGTTTGAAAAGTATATATTTTAAACTACTAAACATTGACAATCGGAAATAAATATGCCTTTTATAATAAAGTTCTGAATGAAACCTTATTATTTTGCAAATAATATATTATATTTAATTGTGTGTTGGAAGTTTTTAGTTTCAATATTCCCACTCGGGTTTTTCTATCATTTTTAAAAGCTTTTTTTAAAAATAGGAACTTTGTTTGCATTCTGGGGAAAAAAATAACCGTTTTAAAAATAATTTAATCTTCGCAAGGGAGTGTTAGCTATATTTTTTTATTAAATCTCTTTTTTTAAAAAAAAACTACAACCAGTTTATTGAATTATTGAAAATAACTTTAAAGCAAAAATCAAAAATAACTTGAATAAAATAATCAAATCATTTGAATTTTTAATTTTATTTAAATCTAACTTTGTAAGTATTGAAATTTTCATCTATGTTCCATTTTGGAGTTATTTGCTTTTAATGAATTATATCAAGAATTCTGTTTTTCATAGACGATTGTAAAATGAGTCACGACAATTTTCATAGACGATTATTTTTGGGTTCCAGGAATTTTGCTTTTATATTTCAGGCCATTTAATATCTTTTAAAAATGTTCGTCAGGTTTTTATTGCCTCACGTGGTCCACCACAGAACATGAGGTAATAAAAACCAACACAAACACTTTAAACTTAGTTAGAGTTGCTAAGGTTGAAAAACCGACGAGATTCAAAAGTATAAATAAGATGATTATAAAAGTACTTTATACAATTATATATAAAAAAATAAATAAAATTGAAAGGATTTTTATTAATGCAGTTAAATTTTTTTATAGAATTTTACATGTAATTAATTCAAGTAAAAGTATGTAAATATGTTCAATAACAATTTAGTTAAAAGTCAATTCAGATGAAATGAAAAGAATTTTTCAATTAGTAATAAAAATGGAGATTGATCGTGATTTGATTCACAAAAAGTTGACGATAGTAATATTGAAAAATTAATTAATATGGAAAATATAAAAATTATAATTTTTTTTATGTAATAAACTTTTGAATATCATATTTCAAATTAGTCTTTTCCTTAAAGATAGTATGGTGTGGCGTGGTGATCCTAGGTGTGGCATACATCCTAAGTTTTCATTCTTTAAAAAAGCTGCAATCGCTATATTTTGATCATCTTACTGTTTGATGTAATATTTTTTTTTAAATATAGTGAGTAAAAAAAAAAATTATCTAATATTAATTGCCACTGAAAGATTATTTTTTATGTATTTTCTGGAAAAGTTCATCCTTATTCACTTATGAGGTTATTTAATTAAAAAAGTGTCAAGAACATATTTTGTTAGCAAATATCTTTATTTATTTTATCCATTCTCGAAAATATTGAAAAAAATGAAAAAATATTCTAAAAATATGATATTTTTACACATGCATTTAAACTTTGTTTCATCTTCCTTAAAATACAATGTCAATTATTTCGAAAAAATAGACTTTGAAAAGATAGTAGGGTTTTCGACTTCATTGAACTTGAAAAAGCGTTATAAAGCAGAAATTTCTTTGTCGTATTATGATAAAATACTTTTTTGTAGATCTTTTTATTTCTGTGATTAAAAAGGATATTTTGTTCTTTTTACCTTGGTATATAAAGTGAAGTTTCTATATAAATGTTTCGTACTGACCAAAGCTGTATCAATGTCAATGGCCATACCATGCTGAATATACCGGTTCTCGTTAGATCACAGAAGTCAAGCATCATTGGGCGCGGTCAGTACTTGGGTGGGTAACCACCTGGGAACACCGCGTGCCGTTGGCATTCACAAATTTGGGACCTGAATGGCCGAGTGTCTAGCGCTCTGGCGCTCGGTGCCACAGGTTTCGGGTTCGAATCCCGGCGGGGCCATGGATGTTTGTAGTGGTTCGGAATCCACTTTAAGCTGTAGGTCCCGGTCTCCTATGACTGTGAGAGCGTCACGGAGCCAAAGTCAGACTTCTACCTACGGGGCTCCATCACCAACAGAAGCTGCTTCATTCCCCTTCAATCATGAGTACGTATGGGCTCGTGGGCTTGGCCAGCCAAGTGGGATAAGAAACAACAACAACAACATTGTTCACTTTAGCTCTTCATGCAAAAATCCTTTAAAGTGAAGAAAAGAAATTTATTTTACATTTTTTTTTTTTTTTTTTTTTTTTTTTTTGGATTAATAAAATTTTTTTTCATGTTCATCTTTTTTTTTGCTTTTTGCATTTGCCTACCATGAAAATTATAACAAGTATGTAGTTTAACACAAAACAATTTTCTCCCATACACTAGATAAATTTTAGTAATTACATCTATCGTAATTAGCTTAAATTAAGAATTTAAATATTTCATATTCTACACATTTCTGAATTTATTTACCGCAATGAGGGATATAATCGGAAATTGATTTTTTTTTACTAACATACTGCTACAGAGCATCCATTCGATCAATTTCTGTAATTTATTAAGAAATATTCTAGTTAATTTGGAAATTTATTTTTTAAATTATGCGAAAGAGAAAGATTTTAAGCATTCATTAATTATTTTCATATAACATGGTTGTAAATAGAAAGAACACGAGAGTGATATTAAGAAAAGAGGTTCTTCTTTCTTCTGTCAACGAAAATTGGTGACCAGGACATAGTCATTGAAGTGGACAAAATATTAGAAGGGTTTTTTTTTTTTTTCCCCACGATATATTGATAATCTGATACTGTCTTGACAAATGATATCAGCCAAATCTTTTGTCGCTAAGAATTTAGGCCCAGATAATAAATATATTTTGACAATCTGAGGCAAAACATCAACAGCTAGATCACAGAAAATAACTTGTTAAATTAATAATATTCGTCCTATTTAGGTAGTTTGTTGATGAATAATATTCGTCGTATTTAGGTAGTTTGTTGAGGAATACTATTCGTCATGTTTAGGTAGTGTGTTGCAGTTATTGGCATAAATTGATTCAATGATTTATTAATGGCGTTCTAATTTGATCCCATTGAATTTATTCTAATTTAAATATTCTAAATTCAATCGATCCAAGAAATATTAAATTCACTATATCACATTAGTAAAGGGAGGCAATAAATTAGGAATGTTTCTGCCATTTTTGGCGACTTCTCAACAATAGGAATTACGAAATTTTCCTATGGAAAATGAAAGGAAAATTGTCTTAAGTTGAAATCGTTTGATGAAAACTAATATAAAAAAAAAAAAAAGTTACTCAAGGTAATTTCAAATTACTTAAAAAGTGTTTGGATCCATAATGGAAGAAAACTCAATTAAAGTATAACGTTAAGCATTATAAGACATTTAAATGTCTATGTTTAATATGCAAATCAATAATTAATTAAATCAATATTTAACTGAAAAATTTTTGCAATTCTTGATTATTACCAAGTTCTTTGCAATTTTATTTCATAATACTTATCTATGTTTTTCCATATTAAGTTTTTCATAGTAATATATTTGTTTTATATTTAGGTAATAATGATAATTTGTTTAGCCTTAGCGTTTTCAACTAAGGTATGTAGCAGACATCAGTTATGTTCTTAATATTTATAAATCAGTAAGTTTCTTTTACATTTACTTCACCACGTATGTATATATGCCAATAGTATATATGACAAATCATAGCTTTTATAAATAACTTCCGGGACTTTCAGATACGTAGGAGAAAGCTCGGAAAACTTCCGCCAGGCAGCGTGATTGTTTATTTAAGATGCTTACTTTCGCTGTCATAATTGCGGTCAGTGTGCATTTCTAAAAAAGCATTGACAACTGCGAAATAAACTAGAGGATTTAAAATTTAGCGTTCTATGCGATAGATGCTCTAGTACCATGGTGGCTAACGCTAGTCTGGTAATAGATTTTTCTATTAAATTAAAAATTCAACGTTTAATATGCAATTCAACAAATAATAGAAAAATCTCAATTCAAATAAGATAATTATTGGAATTGACATTCTAAGATAATTTCCAATATCTTCGCTATTTACCTACTACCAAATACTAATCTATGTTTTTATATGCTAAATTTTACATAATATATAGGTTTTATATTTAAGCGATAATGATAATTTATTTAACTCTTGCTTTTCAAATATGTTGTGCAGTTTATGTCAGTTATTTTTTTTATATTTATGAATTAGAGGGTATTGTTTACATTTACTTAGAACACGAATATGTATATATGCCAATGATGACAAAACCATAGCTGTTATGGATAATTTCAGGACTTGCTGACACATAGGAGAAAACTCCTATAAGGCAGCAAAACATTTTATTTGAGATGCTTACTTCCGCTGTCATAATCGCCATTGAGTGTGAGCATTTCCGAAAGCATTGATAACAAATAGCTATGCCAGAGGATTTAAAATCGAGCATTCTTAGGCGATACCAGCTCACGTTACCACCGTTACTGAAGGCGCTATGAAAATATATTCTTCTAATTAATTAAAAAGTAATAGTTTCAATTTTAGTACTCTTAAAAATAACTGTTTAAAATTTTAAAATGTCTTTGCACTACATTTGATTCCTTTGGAGTGACAAAGAGAGAGCTTTCCTGTTTTTCTCAGTTGCAACATAACCAAAAAATTACCAGAAATTAATCCTTTGGACATTAATGCAATAGGCATCCTATGTAACGTTGAATCTGTTGTAAATATGGATCATTATTGGCTAATTATTTGCGGTCAGAGAAACGATATTAAAGAACGAACAATTTATATCAAACATATTTTTTTCACCACTATTTACTTAAGATAACCACAGCCATTATTATGCATTTATTCACCAATACCTTTCAAAAAGCTTTTTTAAAAGTTTAAAGAAAAATCCGATTTCACTAATTTGCTAAGAGTTCAGTATCCGCTGAGAGTTTCGTGAACTTTCGTTGAATTTGTAAATGAGGAACGAATTTGCTAAAAGTCAAATTTGTCTTGAAACTCATTCATTTACAATTCCACCTGGACAACCAAACCTCTTAAAATATATTTGCTGTTGTTAATTTATTCCATAACGACAATAAAACCTCATTTCATTTCATTTTGTTTTTAATTTTTTTTTTTTTTTTTTTCACACTTAATCTATTTAACTGTCGTGTAAAATTTTACACTAAGAATATCCTCAGAAAGTAACACTTTATTCAAACAATAATTATATTTAATTGTATTTGGCCGTATTTAATTTCACTATTCCCAGTGGCTTTTTCTATCATTTTTAAAAGTTTTTGTTAAAATGAAACTTTGTTTGTTTTCTGGGAAAAAAAAAAAAATATCCTCTTTTAAAAAAGATTTTAATCTTCGCTTGGAGTGTTGATTATATTTTTCATAAATGTTACTTTTTTAAAAATCCAGTTTATTAAATTATTGAAAATAACTTTCAAGCAAAAATTATCAATAATATAAAAGCAAGCGATTATTTAACTTTTTGCTCCAAGCTGAAAATAAAATGCAAATGGATAGTTAAAAATGATGACTTGACTTTTTAATTTAATATTTAAATTTATTCAACAACCATTAAAAAAATGGACTGTTTCCTATCAAAATGATTCTGAATTTCATTATGACTTAATTTTGTTAAATCATACGTAACACTGAGCGGTTCGTTTTTATCGCCAAAAAAAAAAGCCTAAAAATGCAGATATTTTAATTCAAATTTACTTTTTTCCTAAGCAGCAAGGAATGGTTTTATTGAATTTTCTGATTACATTTTTTTTATCAATACGTGGTACACAATAAAAAAAAAAAAAAGTTTTCAGAATTAAAGTAAAAATAAAAATAAAATTAAATGTTTATTATATGAAAAGTAAATAAAAAAAGTATTTCTAAAGGCTGAAAGATAGTTTCTTGTTCATTTTGACAAAAATAATATTTTAGAAATGAATGCTGCTACTTATGTAAATGTCACATTTTATTCTTCATTAAATGATTTTTTTAAACCACTAACAGTATTTAAGTTTGAATAGACAAATAAGAATACAGTTCTTCTTCAGTTACAGTTATTTTGTTACTGTAAAAGCTAACATTTTTTAATGCTGTCAAGTAATTTAAAAGGTATACAAATAAACCTATAACATTTTTTTATGCTTAAGTAAACTAATTTAAAAATCAAATAAATTTCTTAAACACTTTTTATAATACGAAATATCGTTTTAAAATTAATTCATGCGGTTTTTTTTTCCTTTTTATCCTTTTTGTTCCTTTATTGATTCTGACAATATTATTTTCCATTTGCATTTACACTATCTATCTCTACTATACTATCTATACTATTTAATATTGAACTACTATCAAATAATAATTTAACCTATCATTGGCAATAAATTAATTACTAAAATGGATTAATAAAAGAAAATATCCTCCATATATATATATTCACACGACCAAGTCTACATGTTTTTTAAGAGGAACCTATACATTTTAAATTTCCTAAGACAACACAGTACCTATATCTATGTATCTCTCTCTCTCTCTCTCTCTCTCTCCATATGTATATATATATACTTATAGATAATTTTTATTTTCTAAAATATATAAAATAAAAAATTTGAATCCATCAAGGGATAATTTAAATGAAGAACATTATTAATAATTTAAACGATTTAAACTTTTTACTTCATTTCATCCCGATTTTAACAATGTGAGAATTCATCCTGCGAACGTAATTAGGCTGTACAAATATTTATTCATCGAAAACTATTTGCTGAGGAAAAGTTCCAAAGATCACTTTAAACATTCATGCGAGATTAAACCCAATTCCAACCAATATAGCACGTAAATTCAGAACCAACAGAAGTTGTTTTTTTTTCCTCTGAAAGTAATACATTTCTCTGCTGCTGAAATTTTAAAGGTAAAGTTTCTGAAAGCTTCGAGCTTGAGTTGTGAGATAAATTCCTTTTTCATTTGCGCAGTTGACAAATCCTTTCACTATCAAATAACAAATTTTACGAATTTCTATTGTGTCTGTTAAGTAAAAAAAACGATTAGGTGTGCAATTGAAATGAATCTGCAGGGATTCAACTATACATTGATCACAGAAATTAAATAAAGTGATAGCTCAGTAAAATGAATAATGTGCAGTTCCAGTAATGCATATAATGATGTGCATTTTATATCTTTACTCAAAAAAGAAATGATAAATTTAGAGTAAAGTTTCTAGTTTTACATTAAACGTTTTCTTTTTCAAGTAATTAGGGAAAGAAAGTTGTTGTAAAAGCAATATTTATATATTTATGACATAGAAGCTATGTTCCAGTTGATCGATATTGCTATGTTGAGAATACAGACCGGCTAAGACCGGCAAATGACATTGTATTGTAAATTAATGATTTAGAAACTGTTATACTTCTATTTTTTTTGTTGCTCAAATTCCAACTAAAGACTAACTTTTGGTGTCTCAGAGAGTGAAGATAATGGTAGTGCTTGTATATTCATGACCTTCTGTATTCCTGTTTCTTGAAGTCAGGCTATAGACTAACTATAACTGACTTAGAGATATTTGATTTTTGGATTTCCATCTTGTGAACATTTAGACATGTACTCTAATTTTATAAACATTTAACATGTTTTAAAAATATTTAAAAAAGTCTACTGACAGTGTAAAGCTAAGTGATTAACATATTTTAATAACATTTTTTTTTTTAAAATAAAAAAAATCCAATAACCTTTATATATTTTATAATTAATCAAAAGGCAGCTGTCGTTAAACTATTTTCAGTCTCAGTTGTTTGAATTTTCAAAAGTTAAACAATTTTTAATCCATCTTTTCTTTTTGTATCTTTAAGTTACAAATAAAAGTTTTTGAGCAAATTCAGTTATGAAGTGCAGGAGTTTCAAACTGCCTCAAACTTTTCCCAGGCAAATCCTTCCTTCCTTTTCACATACTGAAGGAAGTTCTGCTTACAATTTTTAAAGAAAATAAAAAGTTGGATTTGATTTTTAACTTAAACATCGCTGTTGAAATTCAATTTGTTTCCTGTATGTTATTCTTTTACAAAATACTTAAACTCATTCCGTAAGATTTTTGAAACTCGAGAATTCGAATCTTCTTTCAGTTTGGCTTAAGTCCAACATTTCTGAGATGTTTTTCTTTTTTAATTTGATTTCCATTTAATGGCATTTCCTTTGTTTTATTTCTAACACATTTAATGGGTACATTTAACACATCCATATGTGAAAAGAGGATTCTTTAATGCTTTTTTGCTTGAGATAAGCTCCGGTATTATCTTTAATTTAAGATAGTGTACTTAATGCTGCAATGTTTAAATTTTCAGCTTTTTTAATGAAGACTTTTTTTTTCTGCCTCGAAAAAAAAGTTATTGATTCGCTGAATTATTCTGAGTGCGGTGAATTCTTAACAAGAATGTTTTGGTCTTAACAATTTTAATTCATTCTTAGGATTATTACGTTTTTTTATTCGTAGAAATAAATGAATAAAAAAATTTCATTTGTTTGAATTAATTCCAGCATAGCTGTAGGCGTTAGAAGTATTAGATTCACAGCATAAATTGTAATTAAGAAATTAACAAAAGAAATTCAACTCTTCAAACCTTATCAGAACGAATTTTCCTGTTAATGAATTCTGAGTTGAAGACAATTTTTTATTAATTTAGGATACATGTTTAAAAAGCAACATTTATATTTGAATTAGATGGAAAAAATTTCGCATATATGTTTGTATTTTTAATTATTGTAGTAGTTTGAAGAAGCATGTTATTTTAAACTACATATAACAATTTTGACCAGCAGAAATAAATATACTTTTTATAATCAAGTTCGGAACATTTTGTAAAAAAAAACGAATAAATATAAAAATTTTAAATGTATTAATTTTACTGTTGCTTTCCAGAAATTATCAGTATATTGAAATTGGGATATCTGCGAGATAACATAAATGCAGTATTTATAATCAAATATATTAATTTGCTGTACTGTAGTGTTGTCGGTTCGAGCGAGGCCCACAATGGGCAGATTCGGGCCACAAGGGTGGGTGCATTTTACAACTATGAACTAATCTAGAGGATTTAAAATTGAGCGTTCTTATGCGCTAGATGCTCTCGTTACCATGGTCACTGACGCCAGTCTGGTAATGAAATTTCTATTAAATTAAAAAGATATGGCTTCGATTTTTGTGCCCTTAATAATAACTGTTTAAAATTTGAAACTGACTTTTGGTACTTCTTGTGAGTTACAACGTTAGAGATTTCCCTGTTTTTTCTCACTTGCAACATAACCGAAAAATCTATAAAATAATCCATTGGAGAGTAATAATAAGTACCCACTGCAACATTGAATCTGTTGTAAATGTGCTCATTATTGTCTAATTAATTACGGTCAGACTCACGATAATTAAGGAAAACGAACAATTTATTTCAAAAATATTTTTCAACTCAATTTACTTAAGACAATCACAACCATTTTAACCCATTTATTCTCCAATACATTTCAAAAGCTTTTAAAAGTGTAAGGAAAAAAACCGATTTCACTAATTTGCAAAGAGTTCAGCCTCCGCAGAGAGTTTCATGAACATTCGTTGACTTTATAAATGAGGAACGATTTTGTTAAAAGTCAATTGAAACACGTTCATTTGCAATTCAGTCTGGACAACCATTACCATGTTTGCATTGTTTGTTATTTTTTATTGTATAACGATAATAAAACCTCATTTCATTTGAATTTGATTTTCAATTTTTTTTCACACCTAATCCATTTAAGTGTCGCAGAAGTTTTATACTGAGAAGAACTTCAGACGGTAAGATTTCCTTCAAACAATAATTATATTTAATTGTGTTTGGATGTATTTAATTTCTCAATTCCACTCCGGTTTTTCTATCAATTTTAAAAGCTTTTGTTAAAATGAAAACTTTGTTTGCTTTTCGTGGAAAAAAATATAATTTTTTTAATCTTCGCATGGAAGTTTTGGTTATATTTTTATTAAATCTTACTTTTTTAAAAGACCAGTATATTAAATTATAGAAAATAACTTTGAAGCAAAAAATAATAAATAACATAAAAGCAAGCGGTAATTTATCTTCCTGCTCCAATCTGAAAATAAAATGCAAATGGATAGTTAAAAATGATGACTTAACTTTTAATTTAATACTTAAATATATTCAACAACCATTTACAAAAATGGACCGTTTCCTGTCTAAATGATTCTGAATTTCATTATGTCTTAATTTTATTAAATCCTACGTAACACTCAGCGGTTCAGTCTTATCGCCGAAAAGCTTAAAAACGCAAATATTTTAATTTTCAATTCACTTTTTTCTTAAACTGCAAAGAATGGTTTTATTGAATTTTCTAATTACATTTTTTTCAATACGACGTACGTAATAAAAAAAAAATGTATATTAAGTGTAAAAGTAAATAAAAAAAATATTCTAAAATCTGAAAGATAGTTTCTCGTCCATTTTGACAAAATGATATTTTAAAAATGGATGCTACTACTTATGCAAATGTCACATTTTATTCTTCATTAAATGCTTTTTTTTATCACTAACAAGTATTTAAGTTTGAATAAACAAATAAGATTACAGTTCTTCATTCAGTTACCATTTTTTTTTAATTGTATAAAAGCTACCATTTTTTAAATGATGTCAAGTAACTTAAAATGTATACAAATAAATCTATTCATTTTTATATGTGTAAGAAGTAATGCAGAAAATAAAAAAAAAAATCTTTTTTGAAATTAAAAATTTTAAACTAATTAAATGTTAAAAACTAATTTAAAAGTCAAATGAATAAAATAAAAGAGTTTTTATAACACGAAATATATTTTTTTAAATTAATTTGTGTATTTTTTTACAATTTGTTCCTTTATTAATTTGACATTTTTATTTTCCCTTTGGGATTATAATATATATCTCTACTGTAATATCTACTCAATTTGGAATTGAACTACTACCAAATAATAATTTAACCTTTTATTTGCAATAAATTAATTACTAAAAATGAATTTTTATAAAAGCAAATATTCCTCCATTTTGTCATTTTTCGACTCTTATTTGATAATTCGATTCGTTGAAGAACAACGTACTTATCACTGCCAAATCTCCTCGGCTTTTCCAAGAGTAACCGATGTCTTTTTAATTTTTCTTAGACACCACCATATCGATATCTATCTGTCTTATATATATATATAATTATGCATATTAATATTAAAAATATATAATTTTTAATTTAAAAAAAAATATAAAATAAAAATTTGAATCTTATAAATGGATAATTTAAATGATAATGAAGTTATTAAAAATAAAACAATTTAAACTTTTAGTTCGTTATATCTCGATTTTAACAAAATGAGATTTGTTCCTGCAAACGTAATTAGATGTACAAATATTTATTCATCGAAAACTATTTGCTGAGGAAAAGTTTCAAAAGATCACTTTAAACATTCATGCTAGATTAAACTCAATTCCAAGCAACAAAAACGCAAATTCAGAACCAACAGCAGTGGTTTTTGTCTTCTGAAAGTTATACATTTCTCTGCTGCGAAATTCTAAAGGTAAAGTTTCGAAAGCTTGAGGCTTGAATTGTAAGATAAATTCAGTTTAATTTGCGTAAACGACAAATACTTTCAATATCAAATAACAAATTTTACAAATTTGTATTGTGTATGTTAAAAATGATAAGTGTGCAAAAATGAAATGATTCTACTCTTATATTTAAAATAAATTTATAACTCAGTATAAAGAATGATGTGAATTTATCGTAGAAAAATATAAAAAGTATTGTTTATATGCGTTTCAATATTATAAAAGGATTTAAATAAAAAATAAAATGGGTTCAATTAATAAATAAACAGTAAAAGGAATTTAAATTAGTAGAATATTGGGGTCCTGGCTCTTTTGAAGACTACCCTAGCGTATGCCTGGTGTGCGATGTGTTTCTTGAAAAATGGTATATGATGCAGAAACGAAAACGTAAAGACACTTTAAAAATTATTACTTAATTTATTTTCTGCATATGTATTTTATTATATTTATATTTAATCGATGAAAATAATTTTGCAAAGTAAAACTTTTTTAAATTGTTTTCTACCAAAATTAAAGACCATTTACATTTTAACATGGCTGGCAAATGACAAAAATTAATTATTGATGTTAATGAATTGTATACGAATATAAATGCAAGAGGATGTATGGGTCTTAAATTAAGCATCGGTATATTAGTCTTCACCTGGATTTATGGTCTGGTATGATATTGGATTTTATTCCGCTTTACTCTTAAAGCACTTTACTGAACATGGAACAGACAATGGGGTATCTCTAAATTTGTGAACCCTGTTACCTTACCTTACATTGGAAAGTTTTTCTACGGTAATATTCCAACAAGACAATGCACGGCACATTAACAGATTGCATTGTAGTCTTGTCCTGCTGTTGCTCCGATCTGTCACTCATTTAGCATGTCTGGTAGTGAAAACACTATGGTGGCATACGCCAAGAGCACATTGAAAGACTTTTTTCATTCAATACTGAATTATGTAGCTATGGCTATTGCCAGCTCTGGCTGCCACTCAAAATGGTGATATGTGTAGTGCTTTCTCATTTAATTTTTTGTTATTTGTCTACTAAATTTGAATTTAATATATCTGGTCTTTTTCTTATTGCGTTTTGGTTGACTATCATTGTACACAATATCGTTGAGTTATCGCTAAAGATAATTGTTTAAAATTTAAGTAGATTGTCAAACTAAATTCTGTAGCTTTTTTTTTAATAATGAACCATTTTATCGTATTTTCTATGTTAATATTTAAAATTATTAAATGTACAGTTTGACCATTTTATTTTAATCAATATATTTTATTCTTTTTAAAATCAACTTATTTTAAAAATTTTAAAATACACTTATTTGTCTAAGTAATTTTTAATTTTGCTAAACACATAAAATTTCAAGACGTTAACAATAACACTGGTTTAAAAATACATCAATAAGTAGATTCACTTCAGACAAAAACATAATATTGGAAGCTTTAACATTTTGAATTAGAGTTTAAAAAATTAAATAGAATTTTTTGATTTTTGCCTCTGTGACACACATTAAATCTGGGAAGAAAACGTTAATATCAACTTTTAAAAATTCAATAAGTAGATCTACATTCAATATAGTTCAATAACATTCAATTTATAGTTGCATTCCAAGTCTTATTTCAATTTGATAGGAGTGGCAGTGTTTATTATATGGTGATGAAAACGTTAACCAACTAAATATTTTAATATAGTTCATTTAGTTGCAAAAATATACTTAAAAGTTCAAATATATATTTCATTAATTATTAATAGTGTATTTAAAAAAAATGTAAGATAAAACTTTAATATGAATGCATTTTGATGCCGTATAACGATTTGAAACATAAAATAAAGCCACAAATAAAATTCAAAATGCAAAATGTGAAGAGGTCAATATTTGATATCATTTGTATACTTTCACTAGAAATCTTAATTTTTTGTTATAATTACAAATTTAATAATATCAAATATCATTTTTTTATAAAAAAATCCCAAAATATAAAAATATATTTTGTTGTGGAAGGGGCTTAGACGATATGAAGGCTAATAAATTTGATTTATATATTATAAGAAGCTACAATGAATAATAATATATCTTAGTCAATCGAATTCACTTAAATATTTAAGAACTTTACTAGAAAAATGGCGTTAAGAATTTAGAGTAAAGTTACTAGCTCTACATTAAACGTTTTCTTTTCATGAAAAAAGGAAGGAAGTTTGTTTTAAAAGCATTATTTTATATATTTATGACATAGAAGCTATGTTCCAGTTGATCGATGTAGCTCAGTACAGAATGCAGACAGATCAAGGCTTGTCTTTCATAAGACCTATCTTCATTGGACGCAATGACAATGTATTGTAAATAGAAATTATTATATTCCTGTTTCTTAAAGTTGAAAATTCAAATTAAAGACTAACCTTTGGTGCCTCAGGGTTTCTCCCTTTCGAAGACACCCGCCTTGTGGTGCTTTTATATTCATGACTTTCTGTATTCCAGTTTCTTGAAGGTCGTGAAGATCAGATTATAGATTGACTTAGAGGTATTTTTTTAATTTGTTTCTTGTGAAAATTAAACTATTAAAATGTTTCAAAATAGTCAAATTACATAAATGCTGAATGAATAAGATTTTTCAAATAAAACTTCGACAACTTTTATATATTTTATGCTTAATTCAAATGGTGGATGTCGTTAAATTATTTTCAGTGTCAGATGTTTGCTTATTTAATTTTTAATTTTTTCTTTTTCATAATTTTTAATTTTTTTAATTTTTAATCCAACTTTTTCTTTTTGTATCGTTAAGTTACAAATAAAGTTTTGAGAAAATTCAGTTATGAAGTGCAGGAGTTTCAAACTTTCCGCAGAAATCCTTCCTTCCCTTCCATTCACAAACTGAAGGAAGTTCTGCTTCAAATTTTAAGAAAAGGCAAAGTTGCAGATTTGATTTTAACATAACATCGCTGTTGAAATTCAATTTGTTTCCTGTAGGTTATTCTTTTGCAAAAATACTTTAAACTGATTCCACGATTTTGAAACTCCAGTATTCGAATCTTCTTTCAGTTTGGCTTAAGTCCAACATTTCTGAAATGTTTTTCTTTTTTTAATTTGATTTCCATTTAATGGCATTTCCTTTTACTCCTAACACATTTAATGGGTACATTTTAGCACATATCGTATGTGAAAAGGATTCACTTAATGCTTTTTTTTGCTTGAGATAAGCTCCGGTATTATCTTTTTAATTTAAGATAGTGTACTTAATGCTGCAATGTTTAAATGTTCACCTTTTTTAAATGAAGACTTTTTTTCTGTCTCGAAAAAAAAGTTATTGGATTCGCTGAATTATTCTGAGTGCGGTGAACTCTTAACAAGAATGTTTTTGGTCTTAACAATTTTAATTCATTTTTAGGATTATTACGCTCTTTTTATTCGTAGAAATAAATGAATAAAAAAATTTCATTTGTTTGCGAATTAATTCCAGCATAGCTGTAGGCGTTAGAAATATTAGATTCTCAGCATAAACTGTAATTAAGAAATTAACAAAAAAAAATTGCACTTTTGCAATCCTATCAAAACGAATTTTTGCTTTTAATGGATGCTGAGTTGAAGATAATTTTTTTTTTATTAAACCAGGATACATGTTTAAATAGTAAGATTTATATTTGGATTAGATGGAAGAAATTTCGCATATATGTTCTTAACTAGTGCAGTAGTTTGAATAAAAAAAATGTTTATTTTTTAAACTATAGTACTAAAGTAATGTTGGAACGTTAAAATAAAAAAGCGTTTTTATAAACAAGTTTTTAATCTTTTGTAAAAAGAAGAGAATAAATATAAATTTTCAAATGTATTAATTTACTGTTTAGAAAAGTAATAATATATATAATCAATTATAATAAACAATAATTAATAATATTAATTTACTGTACTGTAGTGTTGTCGGCTCGAGCGGGCTCCACATTAGGCAGGTTCAGGTCCCAAGATTGGTGCCAGATTGTAGAGTTTTGGTTGTGTAACTGGATTGTAACATAAGATACGCACTGGATATTAAAGAAAATAAAGATATTTAGGAAAGCGTTGGATGTGCCAAATATAATTCCACTCCGGGTAAGACTCTGTAGGCCAACTTATACGCAGGTTTGCGTTGAATATAGTTCTTCTCATTTTAAGAGACTATAAACAAAATGTTTCTCAACAGTAGTGCGTGATTGCGCTGTTCTAAATGCGCTGTACTTCCTCTCGGATGAGAATCTCGTGGTCTATTGGACATTTCTCCTAACCATTTCTCCACCATTCATCCCTAATCTAAGAGTCTTTTTGTAATTGTTTAGTTGAATGAACTTGTATTTTCCCATGCAGGTACAATCTTCCTTTATTAATTCTAGGACCTTTGAAAACTATATGCTGAATTGTTCAAAATAAACTGACATGCATAAATTTGCATCTTTTGAGGCTCCTTCCCACCGAGGCGACAAGGCGACGACCCGGCATGCGGTAGACAAGAAAAATTTTTCGACACCTTCACAGCGCAACGTCAGAAATAGCATTACGCCTAGTGAGGTTCCGCTTCGATTAGAAAGATGGCAACTCAAAGCGGCGGTTTTCAAACCGATTTCAGGCGAACGTGGTGAGGCTAGCGATTGGTCAAATATTCACGCTTAAAGCCTCACGCCTCGGTTGGAACGAGGCTTTAATGATTCACTAACAAAAGGGCATAGATACCATTAAAGTTTCGGTATTCAGGGATGAGTAATATTTAATTCCAGTTAGGGTTGTCGAGAAAAAAAAATTTTTAAAAGGTGTGATCTTTTTTATTTCTTGAATTATCGGCCTGCTTTTGATTCCACCTTATATAACTCCGCTTCAAGTTTCTTTCGTTTTTGACTGGCACTTTATTCATTTTGATAATTACTGGTGAACACACAGTTACAAATAAATGTCTACTTTTCACCGAAAATTATAACGTAGAAAAAGTAAGGGATCCACCATGTCTTCCCGAAAAAATATAACTAACGTGGAAGAGCTCAAGGTTGATTTATTTTCCTTTAAAGGAAGGGTTGGCCCTTATGTCAGACTTTGGATTTTTTTTTTCGCCCGATGGATTTTGGAACTGATAATGGGAGAGAGGAAAGAGAAAAGGGAGTGTGCAGAATCGAGTGAAGAATCCCAGGTACTGCGGAGGGTACAAAAGACATTCAAACAGACCGATTTTAGGATGATTTCGTAAATATTTGTTGTATAATTGTTTTATGTGTTTCAGTTGTGCAGTGCTATTTTTGCAATTTTAATAAATATGACAGTTTAAACTTTATTATTTAAAGAAATAATTCAGTTTGATGCATGAAACAACACTGCCTCAAGACCGCACGCATATCACACCTAACATTTACTGGAAGTATATATACTTTGTTCAGAAATTTAAACATTTATATTCTCTCTAATATATTCTCTCTAATAATGCATTTATATTATTAAGAACTCTTTTTAAACTGATAAATAAAAGGAAAGCAGTTAACATCAATAATAATTCGTCGTCTTTCCTCTGTTCATCTTTCACTAGATATTTGAGATATATTTATAATTTATTAGTAAATACGGAAAGAGTTAAGTTCTATTTAGTTATTAGTTATTTAACTAATAACTAGTAATGCTACTAAGCAGTAAGTAGATAATAACTTTTGTTACTAAGAAGCTATTTAGTTACTAGCTTCTACAAGCATTGTTTTTTTCCGTTGTATTCTATTCTATTCTTCATTACTGCAAGAGACTTTTAGTAACTATTTAGCTGATTAGTTGATTACGGAACTATTAAAACTATTTAGTTCATTGTGGTATTTTCTTATACTCTTTTATTATTACTGCTATGATCTTTGAAAACACGTATGCTGTTCAACTGTTCAGAATAAAATTATATACATAAATTTGTGACTGTAATAAAATAATTGAATAACATAAATTGTTGATTGTTGTAAACTTTTGGTGTGATTCATAAAACAAAAGTGATATGCATATCATTGGAAATTTTCGTTTTCAATTACATTTAAATCAATTACGATTATCGAGGAACAAATGATTTTTTTAAAGTTTGATCTTTTATATTTTTGAGTTACTGGTTTGATTTTGATACAACTTAATGTGATATAATTTTTGGATCTATTCCATTCGATAGCACTTCTGATAATTTAAATAATACACTGTTGCAAAAAATAATGTCTACTTTTCGCTACTTTATAACATGGAAAGAGTAAGGATGCACCATGTTTTCCCGAAACAAAATATAGCCAACTGGGAAGAGTTCAAGGTTGATAGATCTTCTTTTCTAAGACGGGTTGACCCTTACGTTAGACTATGGACATGTTTTTTTCACCTGTTAGACTTTGGAACTGATAATGGGAGAAAGGAGTGTACAGAGAGTTGAAAGAAGGGTTCCAGGCAGTACTGAGGGTACAACAATCGAGAGAAGAATACTAGGCAGCACAAAAGGTACAAAGATCCTTAATGAACACGTAAGAATCATTAAGGAACATGTAAGATGATTTTTGTAAATATTTCTTTAATTGAGTTTTGTGTGTTATGTGTTGCAGTTGTGTAGTACTATCTTAGCAAATTTTAATAAATATGGCGCTAAACATCGAGTTTTTATTTTGAGAAATAATTTAGCTTGTAATCTATGAACAACACTGAATCAAGACCACACTCATATCCAACCCTACTTTTTACTGAAATTATTATCTTTTTCAAATTGAAAGCATGATTTAAAAACCTAAGCAATTAAATCTCTTAAAGTCAATAGATATTAGAAATATAATTTCCTTAATGAAAACTCACTATGATGATTGCTTCTTTACTTCATTCTTCAACGCAATAAATCAGAAAATTATCTCAGACTGAGTCATGACTGTTACATGGAACTATTTAAACACAATGAATAAAGTCTAGAACTGTAAAAAAAAAATTTTAGATTTCTAGATCTTTTAGATTTTCTAATTTTCTTAATATTTGCCATTAATTACTAATTGCCGAATAATCTTCTTTTTTGACAAGACGAAATTACATTTTAAAATTCCATGGCACCGCCGTCAAATCAGGCCCTTTCTTCCAACATTAAAGTGAAATCATTTAGCATATTCCATTTTCTCTTGGTATTACAGAACTTATCATAGGTATTTTTAGAGGATGTAAGAATAAATGAATAAGATTAATAAGTATTATTATAAGTATTTTTAAAAGATGTAAGATCAAATGATTAAGAATGATAAGTATTACTATAAGTATTTTTAAGATGTTGGAATAAATGATAAAGGATTTTATTCCTTGAGTTAATGGTTTAATTTTGATACCACTTAATATGATTTAATGTTTGGAATTTTCCTTTCAAATGGCACTTTGTTCATTCTATTAAATTATAAATTAGTGGTGAAGCGCAGTTGTAAATGAATGTCTATTACACGGGAAGAATTGTCTTATTAAAAATGATAGCACAATTTAAAAACCCAAGCAATTAAATCTATTAAAAGTTAATACAGATTATAAATACAATTTCCTTAATGAAAATTCACTATGACCATTGCTTCTTTACTTTATTCTCCAACGCAATAAATCAGAAAATTATCTCACACTAGGGTGATGATAAACTGTTACATGGAACTATGTTAACACGATGAATAAAGTCTCGAACTGTAACAAATTTTTGAATTTCCAGATCAATCATTCTTATAGCTTCAATAAATTACAAACATTTTACTGACTTCTAATCAGTATGATAATGAGCGAGTCTTTTACCTAAAATGAATAACTTGTCATTCTTCTTCGAATGAATAATTAATCAAACGCTCCTCCGAGTTAAGTCAAAGGTTAAAAGTATTTACTTCCTTTTTCGCAATTTTCTTAATCTTTGTCATTAATCACTTAATTGCCGAATAATCTTCCGTTAACTGGAAATTGCATTTTAAAATTAAAGTGAAATCATTTAACATAATTCCATTTTCTCTAGGTATTAGAGAGTTAATTGTAAGTGTTTTTAAAGATGTAAGAAAAGAATTCCAGGAATCCAAAGTTCTTTTTATCCAATAGTTGTTCTTTTTTTTTCCAATATTTGCACACTATTAAGATAACTGTTTGATCGACAATTATTTAGATAGACTATTTAGATCGACTTGAAAGGTGATTATTTAGATTGACTATTATTTAGGTATATTTAGATCGACTATTATTCAGATACACTATGTAAATCGACTCGAAAGTTGATTATTTAGATCGACTATTATTTAGTTAATTTAGATCGACGTGAAAGTTAATTATTTAGATCGACTATTATTTAGATAGACTGTTTAGATCGACTTGAAATTTGACTATTTAGGTCGACTTGAAATTGAATTATATATCTATTGCTAATGTTAAGTTGTTGTCCCTCATGGAAGAGGGAAATAGAGGCAGATTCTGTTGTAATGGACTTGAAAGTTGAATAAGGAGAGCGACTGCCTTATTTAGTTAGGACTATTTAGAAGGACGTAAAGTTGATTATTTACATATCATACTGGAAAGAATTATAATGTAAACTCATGTTCAGGTAGCTCGACTCACGAGGCAAGATGCTGAACACCCGTAGGTAGAAGACAAGTCTCCTCCATTCTTTGAAGATAGAAGGCAGCTTCAAAGCCAAGCTATTTGAAGCTCCGCCCTTTACTTCCAGTGGCACACGAAGCCACGAGTCGGACATTATTGCCGTTTATTAGCATTTAATTTTATTATATTGAATGTTACGTTTATTAGCTATTTAATTTTTATTATATTGAATGTTACGTTTATTAGCTATTTAATTTTATTATATTGAATGTTACGTTTATTAGCTCATTGAATGTTAAGTTTACTATGGTTAGTATATGATTATCTTTTTACAAACTACTACATTAAATATCATTAAGGTATAAAGCAATAAGAACAATTCTTTATTTTGTATTGATTTATGGTAATTTAATAAATATTTTAACAGTTATTAAAAAGAAATTTTTTTATTTATGCTTACAAATTACAACTTATAGATGTTCAACCGAAATAAATGAAAATAACGGTTATTAAATGTAATAATAAAGTAATTACGTTATATTTGTTACTATTGTAAAAATTTCGCTTAACGGATGTAAAAAGGTATTTGATAAAATAGCATTTTCTGTGATTTTTGTTATTACATTAATAGGTTTACATATCCTGAGTAAAAACTTTTAAGGCCAGTAAAATTTTTGAAAATGTAAAATGAAATAAAAGGGATTCAAATAATATTTTATTAAAGTTCATTGATAAGAAATAAATGCTATAAACATAATTTGTAAATACATAATTATGAGAAACATGTGGTTATTTACAAAGTTAGTATTTCTGCCTGAGTAAAAAATTTAAGGCCACCAATCATTTTTAAAAATAAATATAATATAATCGTGTAATACCATTGCAACTACTAGCTTGTGACAACGCTGCAATTTTCATATTTTGTCACATTTGAAGTATTGGTGATCTTTGTGAAGATGGCGAAGGGTAAGAAGTTAACTTCGTGAATGTTCGAAGCTTTGTTTTCATAATGAGTAGTCGTGCTATTGCGATTAAGATAGGAAGAACAAAGACTGTAGTCAATATTTTTTTTAAAATTGAAAGACAATTATGGTAAAAAGAATACTAGGGGAAGACCTAAAGCTTTGTCCTGGCGTGATGAAAGACGTGTTTTGCCAACTTGCATCTACTGGAAAGTACTCAGCCAGGAAACTGATTCCGACGACAGGTTTTAAAGTTTGTCAAAAACGATTTATAACACAATTAGAAGGTCTGGAAGGTGTTATACAGCAAAATTGACTAAGCCTCAAACTGCAGAGGACAAAAATAGAGCGTTTGAACTTTTGGCCAGAAAGTCCTTTTGTACTACCAATGGATATATTATAATTTTACAAAAAAATGGAATTTGGATGGAATATGGCTGTTACACTGGCATGATATAAGAAATGAAAAAGAAATATTCTCAAGCGCCAATTAGGTGGAGAGTCTGTCATGACTTGGAAATATTTCTTACAATGATAGGGCTCAATAAATTCGTTTCAGGTAGAATGAATTCACAAGGATACTAAAATGTCCTAACAAATCATCTTTTGCCAAATGCTGAATGTCTTGCTAGAGAAAATTGAAATAATAGCAAGACAATGCACCGCTCCATTCAGAATAACAGCACAAAAAATTGGTTCAAGTCAACAATGTTGAAACTGTGAAATGGCCACTTAGATCACCTGCCCTTAACCCAATCACTTTGGGCTGACTTATCAAGGAAAGAGTTTATGCAAATGGGAGACATTTACATCAACAACAGAGCTGAAATCTACTATCGAAGATGAATGGTTAAAACCGGCCCCCACCCTTTGTCAAAAACTCGTTTCATCCATGAAAACAAGAATATTTGAAGTAATTCGAAGTAATGGCTCCCATACGATTTGTAATTTTTCTTATATGTTATTTTCTATGTTGGCCTTAAAGTTTTTACTCAGGTTCAAATATTCATCTATGTGTTCTGTAATATTTTCTAATAATAAAATATTTGCAAATTAATTTTCTACTTTTTTTTTTTTTTTTATTTAAGCTCAATAATTATCAATCAAATGGTATTTTAATTCCTCAGTTTAAATGTTTCCATTTTCTCAAAAATGTCTACTGGCCTTAAAGTTTTTACTCAGACTGTATATTTAAAATTATTTCGGATTATAGGCCATAACATAGTTTTAAAAGTCTAATACTACACTAAATTTTATTTAAAGTGTTGTTTTTACCAAGTATTTACAAATACATTTTGTAAAATTATGTATTCTAATTTTAATAGTGAATAACTGAAAAGTTAAATTCATAAACAATAAAAATTGATCTTTTATTTTGATGAAGGTCAAAAATTATCGTGCATAGATATAAAAAGGAAAAATCCTGTTGATTTTACATTCTATTCCGCTTGACTCGTGTCTCAGTTGCAACGAGAGCCGCTGGTAAACATTAGGACAGAGGTTCAATCCGCTGGCGCCATTGTTGTCGACACTGTTTCAAAAAATAGGAGACTCGATGGCGTTTGGGATTTTCAGCACCTTTCCTTTGTTAGTCAGACTACCTGATGGGAGTCTTTTGAGCTTCTCCCATACAATACGCAAATGCGGGGTTATACCCCCCTAAAAATCCTCCCGGAAGGCACTAACGCCTTCTTCAAGTACACGGAACCAAAGCAGATGTTATACCTAAAAATGCTCCATCACAATAGAAACTGCCCCTTCACCTCCATCCATGAGTATACTACTAATGGGATGTCCGTCTCGCGCAGCAACAACATTCTATTCTATGCGCTTATCTGTTGTTACATTATTTCGTTCAGTTATTACTAACAATTTAATAAATATTGTTCCTCTTCATACCAAAAAATGCATACTCAGTACTTATCCTTAAATATCTATAATCGCACAAGAAATTTAAAAAAAACAAGCTGTGCAATTTATCAGCTTTCTTTTCGTTTTATTTTGGGAAAGTTAATCACTAAGGAAGAAGTGCTCCTTTATCAGCACTTTTTAACAATTTATATTAACAAATATGTAATACTCAGAGTCAAGTCAAATGTCTACCTTGGGAACTCCTTTACAACAGAAGCTCTTCCTTTACCTCCGTCCATAGCAGACTTCCATGGATGTCCGTCCCACGTTGCATGACACTGAGGATAAATCACAACAGCAAGATTCTATTCTACTTATTGTTAGATTACTTTGTTCAGTTATTACTAAAAATTTAATAAATAATTATCTTATATACATTGGGCTGATGGCATAGTGGCTAGTGCTCTGGCGATCGGTACCACAAGTTTCGGTTTCGAATACCGGCGGTGCCATACATGTTTGTAATGGTTCGGAATCTACAAAAACCATAGGTCCCAGTCTAACATGATCGTAGAGCATTGTGGAAGTAGTGTTACCGCGTCTGTGGCATATCTTCAAGCTATATTTGGTCCCTGATTAGTGCTTAATGAATAACAGCGGCGCAACCCTTGCTTATGGGTTATTAAGTTAAAGATAAATAAAAGATTATATAAGATTACTATAACTGTTAACCCCCCTCCCCCATAAAGATTACTATAATTGTCTGTATTGCCAGCTGTATTAGAAAAACATTATCTTATGTACATATTTCTAATTATTTGTTCATCTTCATACGAAAGTATTTCATGTTAAGTACTTATTTTTAAATATCTATATTCGCGCAAGAAATTTTTTAAAAAGCAAGCTATGCGATCTATCAGCTTTCTTTTCGTTTTAGTTTGAGAAAGTTAATCACCAAGGAAGAAGTGCTCATTTATCAGCACTTTTTAACACTTTATACTTGTCTCTCTTATCAGCAGCTTCGAACTTTTTTTGCCTCAAACCTGTCGAAAACTTTTTCCAACTCTTCCGGACACCCGATCGTTTTTTTTTCTTCTCCCAACTCGATTTTTATCAAAAGCATAAAACAAGAACAGAAAAATAGACTTACGCGAAGTCTTTAAAGGCTAAAGATATTTAGAGTTTTCCAAAAGTTGTTTTTGTTTTTCAGAAAATAATATGTCTATAACAAAATGGCAATAAATTTTATCTCTATTTGCCTTCTAATTACTTACATATTTTATTGAATAACTTCAAAAGAAATAACAGTTTTTAAAAATTTGAAAGGAAAAATAATATAATCTGTACCAAAAACGAAAACTCTCCTGACGAAGAATTTAATTGGTATTATAAAGTATTAAGAGACGATTAAAGAAAACAAAAATTTTTGCATAAAAATATAAAACACATAGCATAAAATATTTAAGCATTAAAAAACTTTTATATAATTTTATGAGTACATGTGATTCATGGAGGCACAAACATAAAAACAATTTGATGAACTTATACATTTTTTTTGTTTTTTATGTAATTACACCGATTATTCTAGTTAAATTTAACAGAAGTGCTACAAACTATGGGGGTTGCCAGAGAGACGTGATTGGCGTCACATGTTTAATGTTCGAATCCCGGCGGTGACATGGGTGTTTGTAGTGGTTGGGGAATTTGGGTGTTGAATGGGTGTAGTGATTAGGTTGGGGGAAAAATGTATATATAATCCACGTTGTACCGTACGTCCCGGTCAACTAGGACTGTAAGAACGTTGAGCGTAGGGCTGACAGCTCTATCCTGTAAAAAACATCTCCTGTCTTGAAATCTGTTAGAAAAACATCTCCCACCATGGGGCTCTTGAGCCAAAAAGAAGATGAAGCTACTTGTTATGTTGCTTGTTGTCCAGGAATAAAGCACGTAGCACTAGTGGACTGTAAACACGACTCCTTTATTCGAAAACCAAACTCACACTACTCATTTATTTCGATTCCGAACTCACACTGGCTGGTGTAACATTCTTTCTCTCTCCAGCCAGCTCCCCCCCAGACAGGATGTTTGCATTATAGGGGGAATGACTTCCCCTATGCCCGGGAGCGTTTATCCTTGAGGCAACACTATTAACTATGATACACACTCTTAGGGTTTTTGCACTTTTTCTAAAATGCCACATGTAAGCCGAAGAGTTGAAACAAGAATAAAATTCTTGAAACGATATCCTGAACTAATTCCGATTGAATTTTTTTTTTTAAAATTATTATCTATCCACACCCCTTAAAAATCAAAACTAGGCAAAACTTTACAAACGTGATTGTCAGGTCATTAGCTACATGAAACAATTATTGTTGTGGCAAAATATGTAACCAGGTAACTCGTACACTAGGTGTGAAACCACTTTGCTCTTTATTTTTGATTTTAAAGCCGTTAAAAGCTAAGAATACGATCTTCAGTTTTTCTTCTTGCAGATAATAATTTTCTTCAATAAATCCAAAAGGATTTTTATGTTTCTAGAAAATTAAATATGTATGGTTTTTGCATCTATAGAATGGAACGATATAAATTGTCTACATACAAATATGTATATATAATCTATATAATAATATACTGTGTGTATAATATCTATCTAATACGTTCATAAGTCAGTAGACATCTTAAGAAATCGTGAATCGGATTTTCATACATCTGTAATTAAATGCCACATTTTTTGAGAGCGATACACTCATGTCCATAAATTAAGGACAATGAAGTTCAGGCAAGGAAAGAGACAGAAGCAAAACAAATTTGACTTATTTGTAAAGTCTATTTATTAAACAAAAGGTAAACAGCAAAAAAGATGCTATATGTTTGACATAATTAATAAAAATTGCGATTTTTACTCCCTGGAGCAAAATTTCGAAAAAGAACCTACTTACAAAAAACGTATAACATGGTTAGTATGATGGTTAATATGGAGTATGTCTCCCGGACGATGCAATACAGGCCTTACAACGCCTAAGCATGGTGAGTATCAAATTATCAATCTGATCTTGGGGAATATTACACCACTCATCAAGCAATGCCATCCGAAGTTCCGGATGACAGGTGAGGGGGGTTGACGGGCTGCAATTCGTCGGCCAAATATCCACATGCTCTATTGGATTCAAGTCCGGTGAGTATGCTGGCCAATCCATACGGGTGATATGAAGGCATTCGTCTACAATGTTTGCACGGTAGGACGGGCGTTGTCATCCATAAACAGAAATTCAGCACCCATGGCGCCCCGAAACAAACGTACATGTTGTTCCAGAATGACATCCCGATAGATGTGGCCTGTCATCGTTACACTCTCAACATGCAGGTCAGTTCTGGAAAGAATAATTCCTCCCCAAACGAGCCCTCCTGCACCACCATAACGGTGTCGTTCAATGGTGTTCTCTTGGTGGTAACGGGTACCTGGCGCTCTCCATATGAAAGTTCGGCGAGAATCACACTGCAAACTAAACCTGGACTCGTCGGAAAACATCACACCAGACCACTGTTGCGGTGTCCACAATGCATTCTCTCTACTCCAGGTTAATCGCAGGCGACAGTGAGTTACGGTAAAGTGGAACACATCTGACAGGCCTACGAGCATATAGACCAATGTGCCCTAAGCATCTGTACACGGTCTGCCTTGAAGCTGTCATACCGGTAGATGAAGAGAGCTGAAGAGACAGGTTAATTCTGTGCTCCGTCTGTCTCTTTTGGCAGTAACTGCTAAATACCGGTCCTCATTCGGCGTTGTAACTCGGGGGCGACCTGTGCTGTAACATCTAAATGCCACATCTTGGAATCGTTGCCAAAGCCTGGAGTTGACACTCTGGGCGATTCCAATTCTCGGATACTTCCAGCTGGGCACGTCCATATTCCAGTCGTCCGATAATTCTACCACTAAAAAATCATTTCTTCCTTTGTGCCATAACTATGCGGTTATTGCACTAAAGGCTTTTAAAGCGCTTGTGAACAATTTTACTTCTTTGCCACCATTCCTTATATTTTACACTCTCGTCATTGTGACGTACTATCACGACATCCTGGTGGTTTCCTGTAATTTGCATATTCTTCTTCAAGATGTGTGTGATAATTCTACAGGTGAAATTTTTTTTTTAGAAATTTCTGTGTGATTCAGAATTATATTTATGGACAATTAAGTTATAATATAATAGTTATATTTATAATTACTAATAAAAGTAACAGTTTTTGTTTAATCCCAAAAATATATTATGCATCACCATTCGTATTGTTAGTTTTGCAATAAAATTTGCATAATTTTGAAATTCAAAATGATATTGTGCACTGGAAAAATACATGTATTGCTATTGTATCATATTTTATATTAACTGTTTTTACTACTACTACTACTGCACTCTGCCGTCTGCCACATCACTATACCTAGAGCTGAGTTGCCTCTAAACAGTTTGGGAATGATATAGGTGAAATGAATGGACTCAAAATGAGGGTAGAAAAAATTTTTGCATAATTCATTTTAGTAGGTACAGAAACAGAACAATGGGGAAAATTCTTACAAAAACAGAACAGAATATCAAAAATTTTAAAAATCTAAAAAAAAGGAAATAAGAAATGCGAAAATATATAAAAACATTAGGTAAGATATTAGAAAAAAATTTAAAACAATGTAATACAATAAACACTACATAGGAGATTATATAAATCAGAGAGCTGTAGGAATATTCATCAAAACAATTATTATGGAAATTCGAAAAAGAGTAATAGCTAATATATAAACAGATAGTGGAAGCAGTTGCTGCAAAATTATGGACATGGAAATAAAAAAAGTCGGGAAGATATCTCATAAGCGATAATACGCTAGCTACATAACTAGATAAATGGTATTCACATAAATATTAAGATTGCCCAATTTAGAATCTGTATGAAATAGAATAATGAATTGTTTCAAATTTAGTGTACCCTAGATATACGCTTATACATCCACTTAAATTATATATATATATAATGCAAAATTTCGTTAGATATATATAAACAAGAATAAATTGTTTCAAATGTTAATTGTTGCAATAAAGCGCACTATATTTGATTTTATGTCTTTATTTTATGGAGAATCGTGGCAGATTCTAGAAAAATTGCTGTTTGCCATGTGTACTATTTTACCATGTGTACCATGTGCACTGTACTAATCTGAGCCATGTTGTGTAGCCATGTGTAGTACATGTGTACTGTACTAATCTTAGCCTTACTAATTATGTAGGAGGCATATTTTTTAATGAAAAATAACCAGAATAGTTCAAGTTTCTTACTCTCGAACGTCACCATGTTCATTATCCTTTAATCTGTAAGTTTGTCAAATTATTTATCGAATTCTGTAAGTTTGTATTTATTTCTTGGAAATTAATAATTTATTTAATTTTAACGCTTTTTTAATTGAAAATTTTAATGTAGCACATGAAATTTTTTATACAATAATGTTTCTGAATTATTATGTTTAAATTATACTATTTCAAAGGAAAAGGAACAGGAACATTATTATTATTTCAGGAAAATTATTGCAAAAATTTTATTTTTGTAATAATGTTCCTGAATTATTAAACGTAAATTATACTGTTTCAAAAGAAAATTTTTAATTACTTAAAATAATAATTATGAATCGATTAAATTGTAATATTTAAATATATATATATACTCAATAATTCTTCAAAGATAGGCACTATCTTTATTTAAAAAATGGGCCTTTTTTAATGCATGAATCATCAATTAAGAAATGAATTACAGGCCTTTTTTTTTGGTGAAGTCTTTATTTAGAAAGTTAAAAAACAGCATACACATTTACTTAGTAAGCGAATGAAAATATGTGGTTTAGCTATTAAGAATTCTCTTACAACTTAACATTTTTTTCAGGAATTTTTTTATTTTCATTTTTAAGTAAAAGAAAGCCTGATTGTCTACGTGCTTTACTTAAGAAAAAAATACTTTTTGTTGAGTAAAATTAACGGTTTTTCTTAAAAGAAAGAATGATGAATAAAAAGAAAGAATAATGAAAACCTTTCATTCCAAGAAAGGTATACTTCTTAGAAATAAATTTATTATTTTTTATAATTTACAAAAGAAAAATATGTTTTTTATATGCTTTTAGAATTGAAGCATATATTTTGATTCTACAAAAAAACAGCTAGAATCTTTTCAAAAAAAATTTGATGGCTTTATGAGTTTGTGAATTCATTTAGTTTAACCGTACGAAAACATAAAACTTTGAAGACTTCTATTTAGTTACTTAATGCATCTTAGAATTGTTGCTTTAAATTCCCATTTGCTTATACAACACAATCATATATAAAAAAGGGGAAAAAAAAAAAAAATTTCCATTTCATTTACTATTACAAAATGGTCACGGGTTAGTTAAAACATTTTAAATATTTTAGTATATAGTTAATTTTAAAAACTTGTTGTGCAGTGTATTTTTTACCCTAAAAATGTAGCAATATTTTGTAATTAACTATTTGTTAAAATATGCATTTTTTTTTTTTTTTTCTCGAAAAGAAAACAACATTTAAAAATTTTAATTGTTTTAAAAGAATTTATAATTTATAATTTGTACAATGTTCAATTGATTATTAATTAAAATTGAACAATGTACAATTGATTATTAATTAAAATTGTACAATGTTCAATTGATTACTAATTAAACTTGTACAATATACAATTGATTACTATTTAAAATTGTACAATATACATCTGATTACTAATTAAATTTGTACAATGTACAATTTTAACAAAAATGTAGGATTAATTTTTTGGAAATCGAATAAAAAAAATGACATTACCTCATAAATATATTTGTTAATCTAACATTTCCTTGATATTTCGACCTGTATTTTCAGATTTAGATGTCTAATTAGGAGCTTTCAATTACATCACTCTAGAGGAGGATTGGTGGAATAACCAAAATAGTGTTTACTACAGTGATTTCTTTGTTAGCTAAAATTTTGCACACGCCCTACTTTATTTTCTTTCTGTAGATTTCAAGATGATTAATTAACAAATGACATTACTAACTTTCCGGTCAAATGCTTCCCATTTTTCAGTTTTTGTCAGGTCTTAGGCTAATAAATTCACTTCCTATGTGATTTTAAAGGGAAAAAAAGCCATGAAGTGTGTATAAAAACATTATTTAATTGTAAAAATAACTCTGATTCTTATATGCCGCACAGTTTTAAATTACTTTGTTAGTAATCAAAATGTACCCGCCTTGAATATTTTTCTGGCAAGTGAGATTTATCACACTTTTACAAAAAATATATTTATTTTATAATGGCCAAAGTAATGTATTAAAAAAACACATTCATGTATTCAAAAATTAGCTTTCGAAATTATGAGAAAACTTTGATTTTAAAATAATATTCTTGCGAATATATGACAGATATTGCTTGTTTTATTTATGAGTTTACAGTTATGAATTTGCAGAATAATTAAATTATCTTCTGTGAACTCATGATGAGCACTCATCTTGAAACATCTAATATAATAGTTTATATGTTTCACTTTAAGTGACCTCAGAGACGCAGTGACCATACTAGATACAATAGTTGATTGTAGATTATTTTATACAATTTTTCAGTTTTAAAACAATAGACTTGATATTTATATAATAAATATAAAAGAAATAAATATTAATTAATATATTTATATTATTATTAATATTATTATTGCACTTACTATATCAATATTATTTATATTTATTTATTATATATAAATATATATAAAACATTTATAAATAATAATTTGGAAAGCCCCATAATTTTGAAACCACTGATTAATCATTTAAAAATTATGGGGTAAAATAATTTTACTTAAAGATTGAAATCCTAGGTTTAAAACAGTAAAACTAATTTAATGATCAAATTGAAAAAAAAAAAAATTGATGTTATTTGATTTTTCATAAAATCGTCTTAACGTCTAAACATGATAAAATATTAAAATCGTTTTTAAAAAGTGATCATAATAATGTCGAAATCAACACTTAATAATCTCTTAAGTTTTGTATAAAATTACTAATTATTTAAAATTAACCATGAAAGATATGAAATCAATATCAAATAGTGAATTGTGTGAATTTCATTGTATCTCTGATAAATTCTATGTAGAAAAAAAAAAAATGATGTTCCACGTAAATAATAATTATTGACAGCATTCGTATGATTACATAGCTTGTAATTTACATTTAATAATTTATAAAGAAATTAATTTACATTCATAAAAGTATACAATAACGAAACACTTAAGAATGTTTACTTTTTGTCTAAAAGAAAATACAAAATTAAATATTTTTACTGGTCTTGTTGATGTTGTTTTGAAAAAATATTTTAAATATTAATAAATTTTAATTATAAACATATTTTGTTATACACTCAAGATGTCCCCCCCTACTTTGCAATGAACTAGCCTGGATGACATGGAAGGCACGTGATCAGGTGGAAGAGGTATTTAACTGCTGCTGGAGAGTCTGTAGAATCATTCTTTCACTTACTTCTGAAGGCTGCGGATCTACGCGACTTTGATAGAGGCAGATTGTAATGGCTCGAAGGCTCGGAACCCGAAACTGCACGACTCGTGGGTTGTTCGCGATCTACAGTTGTTAGTACTTATGCAAAGTGGATGAACGGTGAAACCAGCAGTAGACGACATGGTGTTGGACGTCCAACGCTATTCAAAAGAACCACTCAAGGAGACTGTCCGGTGAAGCAAAACCGGAGCCAGGCAGTGACTCAGCTGGGCCCAATACAATGCAGGGCCAAGTAGAATAGTATCGAAGCACACTGTTCAGCGGACACTGTTGGATATGGGGCTATGCAGCAAACGTCCCACTCGTGTGCCTTTACTGACCAAGCGTCATCGCCAACTGCACCTGCGCTGGGCCCGGGAACATCGATTCCATGGATCAGTAGGAGAGAGTTGTCTGGTCAGATGAATTTACATTTAATACGGCGTTTTCAGGCGAACAGTTGCTCCCTAAACTTTATCATAAATAGGTGGTGGCGGTATTATGCTTTGGAGAATTCTCTTGGGCGTCTCTACCCGTGGTTGTGGTAGAAGAAAATAAGAACATCATTGCGCTACTTTTGGCCTCTGTTTTTCCAGCTGGAAATGGAATGTTCCAACAGGAAACGCCCCTTGTCAAATATTTTTGGACTGGTTCCAAACATATGCAATTCCAAATGTCCTGTCCGCCTAACTCACCGGATTCCAATCAGATAGAACATTTGGGATGTCCTGGGACGGCAGTTTTCAAAAAAATTCGCAATATCTCGGATTTGCGTATTTTAAATCTGGTACATCTAATCTAGCAAGAAATTTTAATTATAAAGGTGGGCCAACTATTTTCACAGGTGGTCATAATGTTTATGTATATAACTACTGAAATTTATTATAATTGTTATTTAATTTTGGTCATAAGTAACTTCTTTTAAAAAATTAATGAAAATTTTTGTTTTAAAATATTTAGAAAATAATTATTTGAATCTACTTTTTAACTTAGTTTTTAAAACAATTAATATGGGGACAAAATTTTGTTTCATTAAAAAAACTTGGATTTATTTTAATTTGAAGAATTTATCTAATAAATTTTGCATTTAACATAAAAATAAATATTTGAAACACTTTCCTAACCCATAAATTATCATATTTTAAATTCAATTGTAAACATAAAGGAACAGATTAAAATTTAATGTATGAGAATACAAACTTACATTTGTTACTATGTATATCCTGAAAATATTATTGATATTAGAATGTTTGTTCCATTCTCCTACATATAAATTTTAAATTATGTTTTAGCTTTGAAATACTCCATAATAATCAAATAATAAATTTAATAATTCCATTCAACATCAAAGATTATTGAATAATAAATAGATAATGTGACTTTGAATTCTAAGGGATTGCACAATTCAAAAGCAATTTCAATTTCCATATAAATATATTTTCAATTCCCATTGCATCAAAATGCAAATCATAATGCATCTATTAATTCTCAAATAGAATATTATAAAATAAGTACGTAGAATAGATTTATATAATGCGAATTCAAAAAGAGTTTTTTCATATGCAGTATAAAATTAATTTAGAATAATAACGTCAGCTTATAAATTAAAATAATCTATTGTCGGCATTATAATTATATTATTTTACGAGAAAAATAATAATTAGTGATAATTAAATGAATATTCAGTAATTTTCTTTTAAAATATTATTTCAACAAATTGTATACAATATATATATATATATATATATATATCATATATATACTGCAGTGTCCAAAACGTAAGGCCTTTAATTTCCATTTTTTTATTTTTTAGGTTGCTGGCGCTGTCCTTGATATCTGTGGAAATTTGACGTCAAAATATTCATTAGATTTGAGTTACGCTTGGCTTTGTGAGACGCTAAAACTGATTCCGGCGATTTTTCAAATGTCTTAATTAATTGAGCAAAAACTTGGATTAAATTTTGTTTGCGCAAACGTATAGAATGTTCAGAAGGCCTTCAGTTAGCATTCCTAAATCGGAAAGAAATGTTTAGAAGTGGTATAAACAGTTCAAAGAAGGCAGAAACGCGTTGAAAATGAAAAGCCCTCTTTCGACCATCCACCTCGACCGACGAAGCTCACATCCAAAAAAAAAATAAATATTTGGTACTTGCAAACCATCGATTTACAATTAGAGACCTTATGATGTTGGAATTTCAAAAGGTCGGTCAATTCTATTTTTGGGCCTCAAACGCGTCAAATCTCGCTTGATACCGAAAGCACTAAATGTGCCAGATCACAATGCATTGATTCTTCATGACACTTTATTGATCCACCGTATTCACACCGTGCGACTTCAGGCTATTCCATAAACTCAAAAGACCACTCCGGGGTCACCATTTTGAATCGAATGAAGAGATTCAACTTGAATCGCCGCACGCTCTGAAAACCCTCCTGCCGATGACTTTTTAGCATGCATTGAGAATTGAAAAATGTTTTCTTAAAAGCATTGTGTCCGGAGGAGAATACTTTGAAGGACATGAAAAAAATTTGGAAGAATAAACAAAGAGTTTTTGAAAAAAAGAATTGGTCTTTAGGACACAGTACATACTTGTATATAAATATGCTCTAGTTTCACGACCATTTGAATATTTAATATCCCAGTGAAAAATATATGCTAAAATAAAAGGTAATGGGCTTGAATATAAAAATATGTAAATCATCTCTAATGGCTTGCCTACTTTCTTTATTGGTCACGTAGCAATTTTTTTTTTTATCGAAGAACTTTCCCTGATGTGCACAGTAATCGAACTCAAATGGCATTTTAACATGCTGAAATATCTTTTAATTTACTTTGTGTGTTATTTATCCTCAATTCATCATCTATGACGGACATTGAAGGATTATTATCTTAAATAATTGCTTTTGAAATTTTTTTCCGAGAATATTTAATCACTTGTTAATAATTCTGAAATATTAGAAGGGATATTCTTTTAAATCCTATTCCTGTTTAATTTATTAATTTATATATATATATAAAACACTGCATATTTTGTTATATTCTTAAATATTACTGTCGCGGCAGAAATTTAAAACATAACATTTTTACCTAATATGAGTTAAAATTTATATCTTTTGTTCAACGAATAGTTTACTGTTTACCAATCATCATTAACATTATACACTGCGATCAACTCAAACTTGACACCAAAAATTAATAACATCATAAACCAATAGGATTCAATGGCTTAAAGAAACTGAAATATATGTGTTATTGGTATTGTACGAAAAACAGGCATTGTATTGCAAACCTTGGCAAAGTACTAGATAATTGGAATTTTTAAACAAAATGTGAAATAATTTTGTTGTTTTATGTAATTTTTCTTTAGGCATGTAAAAAACCTAGACATTATATATCATGTCAATTGTCATTATAAGATTCTTTCCTTTCATTTTTGCAATAAGCATGTTTATGTTTTCTTTTCTTTTTCTTTTCTTCAAAAGGAAGTTCTATATAATATTTTGTTTTTCTTTTTTCATATACGTATTTTCAGGAAAAGACTTTTCACGGTTTACTTTTAATACATCAGTATTTGATATTTTATGTAATGATTATGCAATAATGACATGCAATAATTAAGATATTTGATAATTTGTGCCAAAGGGCCTAGTATTTTATACATTGTCTATTCATTATATAAAATACCTTCTTTTCATACATTCATAACATACATAAAGATTCATTTTATTTATTAAATTGATAGAGAAACTATATGTATTCATGAACAACTTTAGAACCCTACAGATCTTTTTTTTTTTTTTTTTTTAATGTTTAATCATCACTAACTGGACTTCGCTGGCTATTTACATTCAAGATGTTAGAAAATTAATCAGAATCTTATTTTGAAAAAATAATATTTTGTGTTGATTTACTCTATTGAAATAAAAACTGCAATAGCTAACTTTTAAGACATGAGGGTTCTTGCTGAAAGAAAAGTTTAAACTTTTAGAGAGAGTGATTTTATGAATCGAAAGAGAAATTTATGTGGTGAATGATGAAGTATCTGAAAATAAAGAGATTCACGAAATCTCCGGTTCTTAATGTCTTATAATTTTAAAATATAATTTTGATTAATTTATTGTTCTATACAATGATATTGGGGAATAATGTCTTACGTTGGGATTTTCAGTTGCAACAGCTCGGAATTCGTACGATGAAACTACGAAAACTCTCGCTAGATATTAGAGAGTTTTTCATAATTGCAGTATTACAGACACGCATGCGCAATATGTACGCATGCGCAATTTCCTATGAGCATGCGCTCTAGAAGGAAAAAAATATCGGACGATAAAAACGTTATGCAAAAACTCTCTATTGTCTATAATTTGACCTTCTGTTGTTGACATCCTATAATGACTGCAATTTTCGATTGTTTTCTTTTTTTTTTTACAATGATTTGGTTTAAGCTTAGTGTCTTTCAATATTTTTCGAATACTACGATAAAAAATTATGAAAATTGTCACCAGATATTAACTCTCAAAACAACTTTTTCACAGTCTTGACTGTAGTTGACAGTAGTTACTGTAGCTCATACCATAAATAGAATCCCGTTCTTTTATATATTGACACCCATACACTAACATGAACCCATGTACTATATCTGCAATGTTTTCCCCAAAATAAGTATAGCTATAGAAAGGAAATCGGTATTTTCACGTAAACCGTTAAAGCAATCAATAGAAATAAACAATTAATGCAAAATATCTAAATAGTTTTGAAAGTTCTTCCGACCGAATTCCAAAAGTAATTTAATATTCACCAGTTTGAATGTTTTGGAAAATAATATTCTTGAAGAGAAGCATTTGAAAAATAATTAATTATAGCTTTAGGAAAACTCACAAGGAATAGAAATAATTGTATCTCGCTTTTATTATCTACCAGCACGCCAGCCAAACAAGGCTAAACTTTTAGACTTTCGTGTCCAAAAACTTTTATGGCTGTCATAAACATGAAAAGTAGAGGACTGCAATGTGCTTTAGTTAAACTTCTTCTAAGTTTGTGCTTCAAATCTGTTACGTATAACGTCAGAAGACAGATTTATGATTATGCAAGTCAGTGTAACTATTGTGATAAGAAAATCATTTACATGCTACGATTATTTGATTACATACTGATGGATTAAATAGTCTGATTTTTGTGTGCTTAAAGTTAGTTTTCAAAATAATTTTTAAGTATACTTCAAATATTCTGATTATGGTCTATTGAAAAACTTTTTAATTTTGAAATTCATAAATGATTTTATTTAATAAACACTGGAGAATATCTTTATTCGTACATCTTTCTTTTTATTAATAAATGAATAATGTTATTAACAAGCATAATAAATGCTTAATCCTTAAATTATTTTTACAAAGCGTTATTTAAATTCTTATTAAATATTAAATCAAATAATTATAAACACATTAAAAATGTTTTTAATAAGTTCTTCTAGATTATTTTTAGGGATAATATGCACAGTAATTTTTAAATATATTACTACAGAAAAATTAAAACTAACGAATGTAAATACTAAGTAACAGCTCTTTAACTAACTTGTTTTACTGCTCTTTACCATACAAAATAAAAAAAAAAATAGTATATAGAATGTATAATCTAAATTATATTTTGATACGTTGACGAAAAAAACGGATTCAACTACTTTTATTTTCCAACATGTTTAGTTTTTTAAAATTGTTTTTGGTAATTTAGCTAATATGAAAAATTATTAAATCATATTCTTCTTAAAAGCATATCTTCTTCTTAAGCAATTATTTTATTAACAAAACAATTTTTGCTTAATACGTAAATAAAAGAATTTATCTGATTAAAATTTGAGTTCTAATTTTTATTTTTTTGCTATTTATGTTTATTTTATTCAATTATTAACTTTTTTGTTTATAAATGTTGAATAAATTGAACAGAGGAATAATTTTTGTCTTGAAAAAATCAATTTTTTAGTTACAATCGTTGCAAGTTAAACTCGGACATCAAAGGAAAAAAATTGCACTGGCAAAATATTTTGGATTGAATACAAAGTATTTAAATGAATTAGAAAAATAGAAATGATTTTCTAATAGTGCAATTATTGCATTACTAAAAACATAACCTTATAAAGCTAACTTATAAATGCAAAGAAAATTTTAACCATAAAAATAAAATTGGCGCAGAAAGGTGCACAAGTTAATCTAGGACATCTGACAATTAAAAATCAAATAACTGAAACTCTCTATCACTGCCTTCAAATCATCATCATCTTCCTCATTTTAACCTGCAATTGACTACCATTTCTAGGTTCATCTTTAAAACTAAAATTACTTTCTTAGAATTTTCTAAACCAAAAGGAATGTGTATACAGGAACTATCTGTTATACACTGAACAAATTTTTCGAGTTGTTTATCATGGAGCCTAAACTTAAAAAGCATGATAGGGAAAAATGCAATTTATATTATCAATTTGAAAAATAAAAATTAAAATATAAGTTTGTTGGAATGTAGAATAAAGGAGTGATATTTTTTAATAAATTTAAAAAGTAAGTGGTATCAAAATCAAGTTTGGATAGTTATATCGACTGGTGATTTTAGGTAAGTTAAAATACAGCATCACTTTACAATTAACCTAATAAAAATCCCATTGATAATTTGCAGGATCTCTTTAACAAATGATGTACCCTATTTCTGATAAAAATCAGTTGAAAAATATTATTGCAAATATTAAGTAAAATTTCTTTTTAAAAATTGGCGTAAATTCTTCCTAAATGGCTTAAAATGGTTAGAATAAATAAAAGCTTGCATACAAAATAATAACTCATATGAAATATTAACTAGTTAATTAACTAAAATATTAATTATAATCTTCTTAGTCCTCCAAGGTTTTTGCTGATGAATTGACGATTATTTTGTTTGGTCATAACTTCTGTTTAGTGAATTAATTAAGATGTTTTGCTGTTTGTTTTTTAAACGTGCAATAAGTATTTTATTGAAATATCATTTAATCAGTTTTCTTATGTTTTTTTTTTTTTTTTAAATATAAATTATTCATTAGATTAGTTTTTTTTTTTTTTTATGTCAGGGTTTGATGCAGAGCGACTGTAAAAGTTTTCATCTAGATGTTTCTGTAAGTAGAATCTTAAACAATTTAAATTAATCGGAATGCTTAAAAATAATACTAATCAGTATTTTATTTGATGATAACTCCACTAATGACTCGCAGCTTTGAAAAACAAATTCAAAAACCAAATTTCATACAGAACAATATTCATACACAAATTTCAAATTGATAACTTCCTTTATTTCCCATTGTCTATTTTACAAAGAAGTCTTTCTGTTCCATTTAACAGGCTTTATTCCATTTTAACTATTAGTTTAAAACCTTCGTAAAGGGAAAGAATAATAAAACCTGAATGGCTTTATTCTTCCAAGTATCACCTCCAGCTCTAAAAAAGAATTTAACTATTCAAACAATAATGTTGGTACCGGTTAAACAATGAATAAATTTTGATCTATTGTATTTTCAGAAAAAAAAAAAAATCTTTACAATTTTGTTTTCAAGCTAACTTAAGATATTTTAGGAAATTATGCATAGAAAAGATATAGTTATTGTTAATAATTATTTTTATACAAATTTACTACCACAAGAGCACTCAATGTCTTCGATTTCAAGAATTGTATGAATGTTAATAAAGCAATAAACAAATTGAAAGAGATTTTATTTATTTAATTAAATATTATATATTTCAATTTCTTTCATTATGTTTAAGGTAATTTAAACTAACAATATATGAATATTTGTATAATTCTTTTGTTATATTTCTTCCTTTCATAATTTTCAATGTGTTATTAAAATGAAGTTATAAGACATACATGGAAATTCTTATAAATATAATTTTAATCCGTCAAAAGGAATTCAATGGAGAAACCCATAAAAAAACGATTAAAAAAAAACGCGTAGTGTGCTTCCAAGAAAATTTCTTGAACTAATTTTGTATAATTACTTTCAGTTTTTAAATTTTTTTTTTTTTTTTTGCTTGAAATTTTATTCAAAGTATAAAAATAATTAACTATAGGAAATATCTTTTATTTTAAATTTACAGTATAATTAGACCAAAACTATTAAATTAATCTTTATTCAGCCATTATGCAAGTATATTTGCATACGAAAAAGGCTTAAGGAAGAAGATATAAAAACATAAGCGGTGTCAATTATGTGCTTATGTTTCCTTTTATTTGCTGAATGGAATAAAATTATTCAATGCTATAGATTCTCAATAATCCCGTAACTTAGTAAATCAGGTTCAGCTTAATCAGGGAAGAAAAATAAATCTTTCATAACATTTTCACCAGCATAATTAAAATATTTGCATTTATTTTCGACATAACAACACGGTTTAAGCTAGTTTTGTTCCCGAAAAGGGTGACGGCAAGTGATTCGCTGCAATGGTTGAGTCCTTTTCTACTTGAACTCATAGAAGTAAGAAAAAATGTGTGTGTTTCTCCGAGATGTAAAAGGTAAGGAAACTGACGAAATTGAAGATTTGAAGATTGAAAAGGAAAAGAATATTTGGTTTGCAGAAAGGAAGAAAGAGAAGAAATCAAATATATATATTTAATTTCTCAAACTATCAGAAATTCCTATGCCAAATTAAACAGCTATAGATATTTTATCCCATTAATATAATGTTAATGCAATGAACTTTAATTTATAATTCCCAATACTCGTTATTTTTTCCCGTTAAAACATTTTTATCTTATTAAGAATCATTTATTATATGGTATTTCATATTTAGTTAGTAAAACGATAGCAATAACGTCAAACTTTTTTTGTCGCTGAGTCTAAGGCCTAATCTTAAGCTACTCAAAATACAAAAACATGTTACCATCTAATTAATTAATTATTGGCTATATTAATTAAATACGACTCATTGAAATTTAAAATGGACTGTTACCCCTTAAATTAATTTTTGTAATTATCACTTATTTTTACTTCAATTTACTTTCTTTCTTTTATCTTGACTTCATTCCTAAATAGTAATTTTTAAAGAATTTTTTTGGGCATGCAATTTGTTGAAAATTATTTTCTTCAACAAATAATAAGTAAAAATTATTTGCAGTTAGCTATTTTTTACTATCACGTTATAAATTAAAAATTTTATTTCAAAATTATTTCTTTTGATGACGCAAATATTTCCATTAATGCAGATCTCTGAATCAGAAATAATAACATGAAAAAAAAAATATTCATTTGATTTTGTTTTAAATTAAAGACGTTCATCTGTATTACATTTGAATTTATAATAATGATTAGAAATTGATTTTGACATCATTTACCTTTAAAATAGAATATATGTAGTATTTTTAGAGTTATTTGAGATAATTGCTCAAATATTTTGTTATCGCAATTTGAATTATCATTTCCAAGGGTTACAGCTGGGATTTGCAACCTCCATCTCTCCTCCTCCTCGAGCTCAATCGCAAGGTATTCCAACCTACAGATTTGTCGTCCCTGCCTAGTGTTGAATTTATTAATTTATTCATAATTTACATTTAAGTTAGGATTTTTATATTTTGCGGGATTTAACTTAAGCATCAGCTGAATACATACATTTACCATTCGATTGCCTTTGTCGAGAAATTTTTTTTAGAAAATTCAGATGCTTATCCGGTTCTTAACGTAAAGTGGAAATTATTACGCATAACAAGAAAGATACATTTGTTGCATAGATTTAATAATTATTTTTAAACATTTGACGTGTACAGACAATTAGCTATTCTATAACTGATTTGATAAGTTCACTCTTTATGGTTAAGTATACTATTATTATTAACTAATAAATGGTATTTTTAAAAATTTTTTATATATGTATTTAATATTTCATTCTTAAAATGCGCAGTAAAATACTAATCTTTTTCAATAATAAATTTAAAATTATTTTTTATATTGTAAAAAACATAAAATAGAATAACTTTTTTTGTAAAAAGTGAGTAGAAAAATTCCAGTAAAATTTTATAAAAAACTTAAAACTCCGAGACGTAGTTCATGTAGCATTTCTGCATATGTTTTGGAATACACAATTCTAAATATATAATCTATGATTTTAGTAAACAAATAAAAAATCAAAATTATCAGCATTAAATGTTATATCTATTTGAAAATGTAAATAATTTTTATTTAATAAGTATGTATAAATTGTTTTCTTACATAAACTGAAAACTAATTTTAAAAACTAAAATAAAAAATCAGCATTATTGGCATTAACTAAAATAATAAAAATTATTATTAAATCAAAATTATTAAAATTATAATGTAAAAACAATATTATTATTATTCCTAATAATTACAACATTAAAACACATTGGCATACAACTAAAATAAAAAATCAAAATTATTGGCATTAGATATTACGTCTAATTGAAAATAGAATAAATAAGAAAAATAAGAAAAAATATATTATTATTAAAAATCATTATTATTATTAACGGATTGGCATTTAACTAAAATAAAAAAAATCAAAATGATTGACATTAAATGTTAAATCTATTTAAAAACGGAAATATTTTTAATTTAAATTAATAAGTGTGTATAAATTGTTTTTAATACATGAATTGAAAATTAACTAATAATTATTTATTTTTTAGTTGTCTGAATTTTATTCCATTTAAAAAAATATAGAAAATAAAAAGAAAGATAATTTATATTAAAAATAATTCTCCTGGGCTTGTGATAAATTATGCATAAACTACTAATTTATAAACAATTTCCTGTGTGTGTGTTTTAAGACTCAGATGCTTGTAGTGTTTAATTACATTAATTAAGCAATATTTGTTTTCAAATGTAATGGAATTTGTTGATACACAAAAATTAAATTGCAGTAATTAATGTTCGAAAATTGCATTTCCCCAGGCACATATGAAAGAAGAAACAGATAACTATGCTTTCTTAAAATGTAATCCTTTAATTCCTCTTATAAATAATTTCAAATTAACCTTTATTTGCTTACAAATGTTTTAATTACGGTAGTTAATTAAAAACAATGTGCATATTTAAGAATGTTTAATTTTTCTTCTTCATCTTTTACAAAAACAAGTTAATTATTCATTGATTTCTTGAATTCAAATCGAATTACATTGTTGTTGTTGATATCGAAGACAAAAGTTATTTTAAATTCATAAACATATTTTTTAATGGATCTATTTAACTTTCTGTTTTGTGATAAATGAAACAGACATATAAAATGAATCAAAGCTCTTTAATTTTAGTGAATATTTTACACAGAAAATTTTTGTTCCTTTATTTATTTTAAAATGATATCTTCATTAATGAAATATATTTATTTTTGAGAGACCTTAACAATAAATATGAATATAAAAAAGAAATTTATTAATTTGTTACACCGAAATAGAACATGTAAACGTTTAAAAAAAAAATAAAATTAGTCAAATTTAAGAACAATACAAACTGGACCAACAGTAAAACAAACTTTTATCATTAAACAACATTTTCATTTATCCTATAAAAGAGCAGTATTGTTATCAATTTTATTGAATTATTGCCATTTAAAGTTTGTTATGATATTTGAATTGACGTATGTATTAATAGAAAATTCACCTTTTTTATTTAAATAACAAATCCCTTTCGCATTAAAATCAAATGGAATATTACCTAGGATGCATTCTGTATTCATTCTGTTTAAATATTAAACTAAACATACATTTTCAATTTTTTAAGTTTTTAGTTTAGAAATTTTTAACTAGATACAAAATACTCTAATCAAAATATATTCAAAGGTTATTTATTATTTTGCAATGTTTTTGAAATTTTTCATCATGGATATCTATAACATGATTGCTTTAAAGCTTATTTACCCATTTGTGAGATGACATTTTCCTATTTTAGTGTGTGCTTATGTACCATAATTGTATTTATTGTTTACCACGATTGTATTTAATTATATGCCATGGTAGTATTTACTTATTTGTCTAGATTAAAGAGCTCTTTACTTGAATATGTCTAGACATGTAAGTCGCTCATAATTTTAAGAGTAACAATGGATTTCAATTAATTGAATATTAACTGTACAAATAAAATATGGTACAGAAATTTCATTATTAAATTACACATTGTACAGTTTTAAATTTGAACTGATATTTTAAATGAATAAGTAATATTTTTAATGAATAAGGAATATTTTATACGCAACCTTCAAACATTTTTTCATCTTAATACGTGGTTCTTTTCGAAGAAAAACATTAAACATCTCTGTGCTATAGCAATACTGATCCAAAACAGTGGTTTTCAAGAATGTTTTTTCATAAAAGTATATTTATTAAACTGGTTTAATAATTTATTTAAACAATAAGAATGTTAGTTTTTTATTATCACTTCGATGATCAAGATTCTTGAATCATTCTTAAGAAGCGGGACGTGGCAAATGAAAGGAATTGCACTATAAGGATCAAATATCTAGGAAAAGTGCGCTATAATTTCTGCGAATGGTCAAGAAAGAAAAGAACACAACAAGAAAGAGAAAAAGAAAAGAAATGAACACCTCCCCCTCACACAAAAAATACCATGTCTTCGCTAAAATGCAACAGTCTTTCAGAGGCAAAAGAGAAAAAAAAAGTATAAGTGCACCCCCAATAACCATAAAAGAAACTTTTAAAAAGAGAAAATCTTTCCCCGAGAAAATGGTCAGTCTCTTCAATTTCGTCGGGTGGGGTGAGGGGACGATACCAGAGCCCTTAACAGACATCAACATCTCCATGAAGCAGTCAGAGCTCGAGGGCGTAATGGCGCGGAGCCGGGGTTAATCATCCGCGATCCCCAAGGAGCCCTGGGAAATGAAAAAGAAAAAAGGACAAAAAAAAAATAAATAAAAGGACAAACGCACTATATCGGTGGAGGTTCCTCATCCTCGTATTATCCCTTTCACCCTTTTTCTGAATATGTTGACCTCGCAGGGAAATGGTAAGGGACACTTGAAACATTCTATTATTTACGCCGGGGCTTTTTTTCCGAGCGACCATACAGGTATTTTCTATTTCTCCGGCACTGTGCGTTGCTGGTGGAAGAGACATGTAAAGGGAAATCGGAAATAACGTTAAAAAAGGCTTGAAGGGGGTAAGGGTGGAGGAAATAAGAAGATTTCGCTCGAATCGCTTCGTTGAACGCTGGATGCACCGTTCGGATGTCATGAATCGTTTACTTCGTGTGCAGGGGGACGGAATTTTCAGATACGTGCTTTTCGGTGCGTGTATTTCTTTTTTATTAAAGTACCGGTACGTGATAAAGAAGCTATTTTGAATCTGGCAAATACGATTTCGTTGACAAAAGGGGATAACGGTAAATATTTATCGAATAATGTACATCGGAAAAGGAATTGAATGGTATTATTCGTGGTAAATAATATTAGTTTAGTAATTGATTAATCAAATAGTATTATAAGCGATTTCTTGTACATGAAGAGGTTTAAAGTAAATATTTGTCGTATAAGGTGCATCGTTCAATTTATTTGTTGATATTATTCGTGGTAAATAGGATTAGTCAGATAATTCTTTAAACAAATAGATAATTTTTATCAATGAAACATGCATTTTGATTGACCTCAAAGAGATAAGAAAAATTAGTATCGCAAAATAAAAATTTATGAAAATAAAAAGGAAAGATAATTTATATTTAAAAATAATTCTCATGGACTTGTGATAAATTATGCATAAGCTACTAATTTATAAACAATTTCCTTTGTGTGTGTTTTAAGACTCGGATGCTTGTAGTGTTTAGATACATTAATTAAGCAATATTTGTTTCAAATGCAATGGAATTTGTTGATACATAAAATTAAATTGTTGTAATTAATGTTAGAAAACTTGCATTTCCCCAGGCACGTATGAAAGAAGAAGCAGTTAACTATGTTTTCTTAAAATGCAATCCTTTAATTCCTCTTATAATTAATTTCAAATTAACATCTATTTGTTTACAAATGTTTTAATTACGCTAGTTATTTAAAAACAATGTGCATATTTAAGAGTGCTTAATTTTTCTCTTCATCTTTTGCAAAAACAAGTTAATTATTCAGTGATTTCTTGAATTCGAATCGAATTACATCGTTGATGATATCGAAGATAAAGCTAATTTTAATTAGTAAACATATTTTTTGATGAATCTATTTAACATTCTGGTTTGTGATAAATGCAACATTCATATAAAATGAATCAAAGCTGTTCAATTTTAATAAAAAGATTGTACGCATAAAAAAAATTTCGTGCTCTTCATTTATTTTAAAATTATATTAATTAAATCTATCAATTTTTGTGAGGCATTAACATTAAATGTTTATGAATGTAATGAACAAGTTTATTAATTTGTTTGATTTAAATAGTATGACACAAATTAAAAAAAATAAAATTAGACAAATATTAAACAACAACAAAGTCTTAAGTTTTTTCATAAAATTATATTTATTAAATGGGTTTAATAATTTATTTAAACAAAAATCATAATAGTTTTTGTATGATCACATTGAATGATCCAGATTATTCTTGGATCGTTCTCAAGAAACTGGACGTGACAAATGAAAGGAATTGCACCATGAGGAACAAATATCTTGGAAACATGCGCTATATTTTCTGCGAATGGTCAAGAAACATGACAAAAAAAAAAAGAAAAGAAATGAACTTCCTCCTCCCCCACAAAACACCGCGTATTCGCTAAAATACAACAGCTTTCCGAGACAGAAGAAAAGAAAAAAATGTAAATGCACCCCAATAACTATAAAAAGAAACTTTTAGGAAGAGAAAAGAATCTCCTCCCGGAGTAAATGGTCAGTCTCTTCAATTTCGTCGAGTGGGGTGAGGGCGACGAATACCAGAGACATAAACAGACATCAACATCTCCATGAAGCAGTCAGAGCTCGAGGGCGTGAATGGCGCGGAGCAGGGGGTTCATCTTCCGCCATCACCAGGGAGCCCTGGAAATGGAAAAAGAAAAAACAAATAAATAAAAGGACAAACGCAATATATCGGTGGAGGGTCCTGATCCCTATAGCCCCTATCCTTTCTCGTATGATTATCATGCGGCAGCCTTTTTTCTGAATATGTTGACCCCGCAGGAAAACGGTAAGGACACTTGAAGCATTTTTATTATTTACGCCGGGGCTTTTTTTTCCGAGCGGCCTTATGGGTATTTTTCTATTACTTGGGCACTGTGCGTTACCGGGGAAGATAGCATGGAAAGGGAAATTGAAAATAACGTTAAAAAAAAAGGATGAAATGGGGGTGGAGGAAATAAGAAGATTTCATTGAATCGCTTCGTTGAACGCTGGATGCACCGTTCGGATGTCATGAATCGTTTACTTCATCTGCGGGGGAAGGAATTTTCAGATACATGCTTTTCGGTGTGTGTGTTTCTTTTTTTTTTCAAAGTACCGGTACGTGATAAAAAGCTATTTTGAATCTGGCAAATACGATTTCTTTTACCAAAAGGGGATAAAGGTAAATATTTATCGTATAATGTGCATCGGAAAAGGAAATGGATAGTGACGATTCGTGGTAAATAGATATTGTTTGATAATTGGTTTAATCAAATAAAGATTGTTAAAATAATATGCGATTTCGTGCACATGGAGAGATTGAATGTAAATATTTATTCATGCATCGGAAAAGAAAATTGTTGTTATTTTCGTGATAAACAGGAATTGTTTCATAATGGTTTAATCAAATGGATATTTTAGTTATTATAACATGTAATTTGAGAGAGCAGAGAAAGGGATAAACAAAATTTATCACAAAATGTGCATTGGAGAAGGAAAGTTTTGGTATTAGTCATGGTAAATAGGAACAGTTTAACGATTGTTTAATCAAATAAAGATTATTGTTAGAATAACATGATTTCTCTTACGTGATGATGTTAAAAGTAAATATTTATTGCATAACGTGCGTCGGAAAAGAAAATGGTTTATATTATCCGTGGCAAATAAGAATAATCTGATAATTGTTTAAACAAGTGGAGACTTTAATTAACAAAACATGTAATTTCATATTCATGAAAGGTTTAAATAATATTTATAGCAAAATCTGTGTCGGAAAAGAAAATTGTTGGTGTCATCAGTGGAAAATAAGAATTAGTGATTGTTTAATCAAATAGATAATATCTTAATAATTATTAACATAATAATATGATATCAAAACAATAATAACTGCCTAATTTTTGTTATTTTATATTTAGGGGATAAATTATAATTTTATTAATAGATTCAATGTTTTAAAGGAGGCTGTCTGCTGTGTGGACTGGTATATTTTATAAAAATATGATTTTAATTGCTTTTCATTTGGAGAAAAAAAATGTATCACTACTAAAAATCATTTTTCGTTCCTTTTTAATACAGATTTCTGTCCTAGTTCTTTTTCAATTTTATGAATATAGAAAAATGAGTTGATTTTATTCCAAATTCAAAGGAGTTGCACAGTAAGGAACAAATATCTCGGAAACGTGAACTATATTTTCTGCGAATGGTCAAGAAAGAAAGGAACATGACAGGAAAAAGAAAAGGAAAGAAATGTACTACCTTCTCCCCACCCAAAAACTACCACGTATTCACTAAAATGCAACAGTTTTTCCGAGACAGAAGAAAAAAAAAAGTATTATAAGTGCACCCCAATAACTATAAAAAGAAACTTTTAGAAGAAACTCTTCTCCCGGTAAATGGTCAGTCTCTTCAATTTCATCGAGTGGGGTGAGGGCGACGATAACATAGCCATTAACAGACATCAACCTCTCCATGGAGCAGTCAGAGCTCGAGGGCGTAATGGCGCTGAGCAGGGGTTAATCTTCCGTGATCACCAGGAAGCCCAGGAAATGAAAAAAAAAAAAAACAAAAAAATAAATAAATAAATAAAGGACATACGCACTGTATATCGGTGGAGGGTCATCATCCTCATAACCCTCTATCCTTTCTCATGTGGTTATCATACGGCACCTTTTTCGAATATGTCGACCCCGCAGGAAAACGGTAAGGGACACTTGAAGCATTTTATTATTTACGCCGGGCTCTTATTCCGAGTGACCTTAATTGTATTTTTCTACTACATCGGCACTGTGCGTTGCCGGGAAGAGAGTATGGAAAGGGAAATCGGAAATAACGCTAAAAAAAGGGAAGGGTGGGGTGGAGGAAATAAGAAGATTTCGCTGGAATCTCTTCGTTGAACACTGGATGCACCGTTCGGATGTCATGAATCGTTTACTTCATATACAGGGGAAGGAATTCTCAGATACGTGCTTTTCGGTGTGTGTAGGGTTTTTTTTTTTTTTTTTTTTGTTAAAGTACCGGTACTGGATAAAGAAGCTATTCTGAAACATGGCAAATACGATTTCGTTTTACGAAAAGGGGATAAAAGTAAATATTTATCGTATAACGCGCATCGGAAAAGGAAATGGATGGTAGGATTCTTGGTAAAAGAAATAGTTTTGTAATTTGATTAATAAAATACGGATTTTTGTTAGAATAACATGCGATTTCTTTAACATGAAGAGGCTAAAAATAAATATTTATCTCTTAACGTGAATATCAAAATAAAATTTTGGTATTATTCGTGGCAAATAGGAATATAGATTCGAATTGTTTGATAATGGTTTAATGAAATTAAGATTTAATTAATATAACATGCAATCCCTTGGCATGTAAGGGATAAACAATATTTATCACATCTTGTGCATCGATGAGGAAATTGTTAGTATTATTTGTGGTGAATAGGAACAGTTTGATGATAGTTTATTCAAATAGATAATTTCTTACTATTAACATAACATTAAGATATGAAAACAATAATAACTACTTAATTTTTGTTACATTAAATTTAATTTTTCTTATCTAATAAGGAAATGACATTCATGGTAAATAGAAATAGTTTGGTAATTGGTTAATAAAATAGAGATTGTTAGTATAGCATACGATTTCATGTACATAGATTAAAAAGTAAATATTTATCGCATAACGTGCATCGGTAAAGATAATTGTTGGTATTATTCTTGGTACATAGGAATAGTCGTTTATTTGTTTAATCAAATAGAGAATTTTTATTAATAAAACATGCGATTTTATTAAAGGAAAAGAGAAATTATCAGTTGCAAAATGTGCATTTCAGAAGGAAATTGTTGGTATTATTCATGATAGATAGGAACAGTTTGACGACTGTTTGATTTAAATGGAGATTGTTGTTAGTATAACAACCGATTTCGTTTATATGAAGAGGTTAAAAATAAATATTTATCGCATAACGCGAATTGAAAAAAAAATTGTAGATATTATTCATAGTAATTATGAATAGTCAAATAAGGGTAAATAATAGGAATAGTCTAATTGATCTTTTTAATTTTAATTTATAAGTGTACATAAATTTTTTTAATACATGAATTGAACATATACTCAGCCTTACTTCTTATTCACTGTCTGATATTTTATTCCGTTTAAAAAATTATAGAAAATAAAAAGAAAGATAATTTATATTTAAAAATGATTCTCCTGGGCTTGTGATAAATTATGCATAAGCTACTAATTTATAAACAATTTCCTTTGTGTGTGTTTTTAAGACTCGGAAGCTTGTAGTGTTTAATTACATTAATTAAGCAATATTTGTTTTCAAATACAATGGAGTTTGTTGATACATAAAATTAAATTGCAGTAATTAATGCTAGAAAAATTGCATTTCCCCAGGCACATATGAAAGAAGAAACAGTTAACTATGTTTTCTTAAAATGTAATCCTTTAATTCCTCTTATAATTAATTTCAAATTAACCTTTATTTGTTTGCAAATGTTTTAATTATGATAGGTAATTAAAAACAATGTGCATATTTAAGAGTGTTAATTTTTCTTCTTCATCTTTTATGAAAACAAGTTAATTATTTAGTGATTTCTTGAATTCAAATTGAATTACATTGTTGATGATTTGGAAATCAAAGTTAATTTTAAATTCATAAACACATTTTTAAATGAATCTATTTAACTTTCTGTTTTGTGATAAATACAGTAGACATATAAAAACAATAAAGCTGTTTAAAGTTAGTGAAGATTGTACAGATGAAAAAATTTCGTGCTCTTCATTTATTTTAAAACGATTTCATTAAGGAAATCTATCAATTTTTGAAAAGCAGTAACAATAAGTCTTTACTTCATGAAAATGATGGATAAGTTTATTACTTTGTTTAATTAAATTAGAGCAGAAAAAAGTTTTAAAAAAATGTAATTAGGCAAATTTTAAAAAAAACAGTAAATTCTGGACAAACTGCAAAAATAACAATGCATCGAAAACAAATAAAAAGATCAGTTTTCACAGAAAGGATAGAAAAAGATTTAAATTATATTTTCAAATATAAATAAAATCCCTCTATAATTGTTCAGTTCCTGCCAACAGTTGATGTTTTAAAGATTCGGCCTAGTTTTTCTGGTGGTGTATAAAGAGTAGTTTTATTTGGCAACGTCTTTTTTTTTTTTTTTTTTTTGAGATAATTATTATTACTTTTTTTCCTATAAGAGGATTCAATAGAGAGAATCCATTCTCTGATTGAATAGCCTGTCATATCGCTGCTCGTGTAGGCGAATATTATGTGAGCATTTGGGAAAAGCAGTGTCCTCAATGCTTAGTTAAACTAAGTCAGTTTTGCTGGTGTATGGCCATCAGGATCTCCCGACCACACACTTTTGCAGTTCCGGTTGTGCAGTTACTTGATTTTAAAAATGCGACTTGACCAGCATAGTTGATAAATATTGAAATAAGTGTTCTAGAAATTTATATACCACAAGAAATGTTGCATAAGCATGCCAGAAGTATGAAGACTAGTCGGACAGCTATGTTGCTAAGTGGTGAATGATGTATTGAATATTTGTTAACTATTAATTTATTAGCTGTGTTAATCTATATAATGCATAATTCTTCAAATGGTAGCGCCATGTGGTGATAAAATAATTTAAATTTTCTGCGGTCACAATATATATATACATATATATCTATAATTATATATATATATTGTATAATATATATATAAGCATAACTAAATTCCTTTGGTATTAAAAATTTAATGAAATATTAATTGAGATGCTGGAAGATTAATCAATCTTAGTTACTTAAATATATAAAACTTCTATTTGTCTTTATGTTCATGTAGTGTATTGTATAATTTTAAGAATCATAATAGATTTATGTTGATTAAACATTAACTGTAGAAATAAAATCGTAGTCCTACTAAGAAACGAATAAACATGAGAAAAATTAAATGTACTTTTCACACATGTAAGTAAATTGAATTTAACTAAGTAAATTAATTTAATTGAAATTAACTAACATTGATTAATTAATTAATTTCTTTTCTAAACACTTTTAAAATTCCTTTTAGCATTTTAAATTTTATAGGAGATGAAATTTAACCATTTTAAAATTATTGAAATTATATTTGAAAATATTTATACATATAGCATTGATTAATTCTGTAAATTATTAATCGTTATCTTGAAAACTGCCTAATCAAACGTTGTGCTAAGTCTAATCATATATCCAACCCAGTGTCAAGCCGGTTATGAATGCGACATAACGGGAAATACAAAAGTTCATGACAACATTGTGATTATTATGAACCAATTCTATGCTTGGTTTTAAACTCTATACGCAGGAAATATACTTAAATAAATAATGTTATTCTGTTTAAATATTAAACTAAACATTGATTTTCAATGTTTTTTGTAATATTTTTAACTAGATAATAAACACTCTTATCAAAATGTATTCAAAGGTTATTATTCTGCAATGTTTTTGTAATTTTTCATGATGGATATCTGTACCATTATTCTTTTCAGGATTATTTTATCCATTTGTGAGATGATATTTTCTCATTTCTCATGATAGTATTTACTTATTTACCATGATTGCATTTAATTACTTGTCTTGATTAAAATAGTAAATACGATAACATTAAACGTAGCCTCTTAAGCTCCTTACTTCAGTTTGTCTAGACATAATTTTAAGTGTCACAATAAATTAAATATTTTCTGTACAAATAAAATATTGCACAGAAAATACATTATTAAATTAAACTTTGTACAGTTTTAAATTTGAACTAACTTTTATTCCTAAATACGTAATCTTTTATATGTAGCCTTTAAAGGGTTTTTCCCTTGAAAAGAGGAAGAAAAAAGCTCAAAAGCTGAAAATCTCTGTATTATCGCAATCCAAAATAAAAATGTTACAAAAATATAGCTTTCAAGAAAAATGTTTTTTATATATAAAGTATATTTATTAAACTGTTTTAATAATTTATTTAAACAATAAGAATCTCAGTTTTTATTATCACTTAGAGGAACCAGATTCTTGGATCGTCCTTAAGAAGGGACGTGACAAATGAAAGGAATTGCACCATAAGGATCAAATATTTTGGAAACGTGCGCTCTATTTTCTGCGAATGGTCAAGAAAGAAAAGAACATGACAAGGAAAAAAAAAAGAAAGAAATGTACCAATTCCCACCCTACCCCAAAAAATACCACGTATTCGCTAAAGTGCAACAGTCTTTCCGAGACAGAAGAAAAGAAAAAAATGTTAGTACGCCCCCAATAACTATAAAAAGAAACTTTTAGGAAGAAGAATCTTCTCCCGGGTAAATGGTCAGTCTCTTCAATTTCGTCGAGTGGGGTGAGGGTGACGACACCAGAGCCATTAACAGACATCAACATCTCCATGAAGCAGTCAGAGCTCGAGGGCGTAATGGCGCGGAGCAGGGGTTCATCTTGCAGTGATCACCAGGGAGCCCTGGGAAATTGAAAGAAATAGGACAAAAAAAAAATAAATAAAAGGACAAACGCACTATATAGGTGGAGGATCCTCATCCTCATAGCCCGCTATCCTTTCTCATATGATTATCATACGACGGCCTTTTTCTGAATATGTTGACCCCACAGGAAAACGGTAAGGGACACACACTTGAAGCATTTTATTATTTACGCCGGAGCTTTTCTTCCGAGCGACCTTATAGGTATTTTTCTATTACTTGGGCACTGTGCGCTGCCGGGGAAGAAAGCATGGAAAAGGAAATCGGAAATAACATTATAAAAAAGGGAAGGAGGGCGTGGGGGTGGAGAAAATAAGAAAATTTATCTCGAATCGCTTCGTTGAACGCTGGATGTACCATTCGTATGTCATGAATCGTTTACTTCATGTGCAGGGGGGGAATTTTCAGATACGTGCTTTTTCGGTGTGTCTAGTTTTTTTAAAGTAGCGGTACGTGATAAAGAAGCTATTTTGAATCTGGCAAACACGATTTCGTTTACAAAAGGGGATAAAAGTAAATATTTATCGTATAAAGTGCATTGGAAAAGGAAATGGATGGTATTATTCGAAAAAAAAAAAGAAAATTCGTGGTAAATAGAAAGTTTGGTAATTGGTTAATCAAATACAAATTTTAACTATATTTCGTATACAAAGAGGTTAAAAGTAAATGCTTATCTCATAACGTGCAACGGAAAAAAATTTTTGTATTATTCGTGGTAAATAGGAATAGTATGATAATGGTTTAATCAAATAGTTAATTTTTATTAATAAAACTTGAAACAACATCAATAAAACATGCAAATAACACAAAAAACTTAAGCGTCGTCAATCATGAGCTTGTGTGTCTTTCACTTGCAGAATGAAATAAAATTATTCAATACTATGCCTTCACAATAATCCGAATCATAGTAAGCCAGGTTCTGCGTAATCAGAGGAGGAAAAAATGTATATTTTTCATCAGTAATTTCTTCTTATTCTTATTTTCTTAAAACATTCGTATTTATGTTACACTTACCAGCACAGTATAAGCTAGTTAGTTCTCTTTTCGATGAATGTGACGAGTCTGAGTGACTGGCAAGTGATTCACTGCAATGTTTGTGTCCTTTTCTACTTGAACTCATAGAAGTAAGACAAAATATGTGTGTAATTTCTTGGATGAAAAGAAAATAGAAACTGAGATAATTGAAGATTTAAACATTGAAAAGGAAAAGCTTATTTGGAATGCAGAAACATAGTAGTAGTAGAAACAAAATAACTGTTTTTTTTATTTAATTTCCAAATAACAAAAATTTATATGCAAACTAAACAGTAAGTGATTCTTTTACCCCATTAAATCAAGAAAATGTACTGTTAATGCAATGAATTTTAGTTTATAATTCTCAATTCTTGTTTTCTTTTTCGTTAAAACAGTTTTTATCTTATCTAGAAGCATTTATAACGGTATTTCATATTTAATTCGTGTATAATACACGTCACGTTATTTTTTTTTGTAACCTTTGCTGAATCTATTGATCTTATGTTTACTAAACATAAAAAAAACGTGTCCCATCTAATTAATTAATTATTGTCTGCATTAATTAAAAATGACTGCTAAAATTAAAATGGAATGTTACCGTTTAAATAAGTTTTAGAAATATTATTAATAATACAATTTAGTATAATTTAAGAGAATTAATTGGTTATTCTCCTACCTCGTAAAAAAGATTCCCTGTCTCGAAATCTCCCAGCAGGCAGACGGTCTTGCCCCACCCTAGGGATGTTGGCCATGAAGAATTAAAGGTGATTATTTTAGAAATTATCACTAATTTTTACTTCAAAATTGACTTCATTTTTAATAGACAGTTTTAAAGAATTTTTAAGAGTTAAATGATATGAAATTTGTTGAGAAAGATTTTTTTAACAAATAATAATTAAAAATTTTGCAGTTAATTATTCTTTATTATCACGTTATAAATTAAAATTTTATCTCTTTGACGGCATAAATATTTTATCATTAATGCAGATCTTTGTATCAGAAATAAAACAACATGAAAAAAATTTAATCATTTGATTTTTTTTTAACATAAACTATAGTCCAACTGTATTACATTTTGAATTTATAATAATGATTTTAAATTGTTCTAGTTGTTTTTCTAGTTCTATCATTCACCTTTAAATTAACATATAGTATGACACTACATGATATCTATAGTATGTCACCTATACATCATTGTTTTTGACATCATACAATTTAACCTATGTAGCATTTTTAGTGATATTCAAGATGAATTGTACAAATATTTTTTATTGCAATTCGAAATTATTATCTTCAAGTGTTACAACTAGGGCTTGACAAGCTCCACCCCTCCTCCTGGAGCCCAACGGCCGGGCATTCTACCCTACAGATTTGTCGTACCTGTCTAATGTTAAATATATTAATTTCATTCGTAATTTACATTTAAGTTAAGATTTTATGTCTTTCCGGCTTATGGATTTATCATAGGCATCCGCTGAATGCACATGATAATTTACCATTCGATTGTCTTTGTCTAGAAAATACAAAGCCTTATACATCAGGCTTATCCGGCTCACAACGTAGAAATTATTACATATAAGTTTTTGCTTAAAGATAGTAATTATTTTTACATATTTGACGAATATAATATTGATAAAGTAGCTTTTTATAGTTAAGTTTACAAGTACTATAAACTAATATTTGTATTATGCATATAATGTTTGTTATTATTAAAAATTATTACTTACGTATTTAGTATTTCATTCTTAAAATTTGCATTCAAATAATTATATTTTTTAATAATAAACTAAAATTATTTTTTAGATTATTAAAAAACATAAAATAGAATAAATTTTGATAAAAAAAGATAATAAAATCTATTACAATTCTATTAAAAAACATAAAACTCTCAGACGTAATTCAGGTAGTATTTCTGCATATCCATTGGAATACACAATTCTAAATATATAAATATTTTATATAATTTGTATTTTTATTAAAGGAATAAAAAATTTAAATTATCATCTAATCAAAAATTGAAATAATTTTTTATTTTAATCAATAAAAGTGCATAAACTGTTATTAATACAGGAACTAAAAATTAATTCAACACTACTTCTTATTCACTGTCTGAAATTTTATTCCTTTTTTAAAAAATAAAATTTATAGAAAAAAAAAAAAAGAAATGTAATTTATATTTAAGAATAATTCTTCTAGGCTTGTGATAAATTATGCATAAGCTACAAATTTATAAACAATTTCCTTTGTGTGTGTTTTAAGACTTAAACTTTAAATGCTTGTAGTGTTTAATGACAATAATTAGGCAATAGTTGTTTTCAAATGCAATGGAATTTGTTGATTCATAAAATTAAATTGCAGTAATTAATGTTAGAAAAATAGCATTTCCCCCAGGCACATATGAAGGATAAAATGTAATCCTTTAATTCCTCTTATAATTAATTTCAAATTAGCCTTTTATTTGTTTACAAATGTTTTAATTACTGTAGTTAATTAAAAACAATGTTCATATTTAAAAGTGTTTAATTTTCTCTTCATCTTTTGCAAAAACAAGTTAATTATTCAGTGATTTCTTGAATTCAAATCGAATTACACTGTTGCTGATCTCGAAGATATAGCTAATTTTGAATTCATAAACCTATTTTTAATGAATTTATTTAACTTTCTCTTTTTTGTGATAAATGCAACATTTATATAAAATGAATCAATGCTGCTTAACTTTAGTGAAGAAGATTGTACGCATGAAGAATTTTGTGCTTTTATTTATTTTAAAATGATATCTTCATTCTAAATAATGAAATCTATCAATTTTTTAAAGATATTAACAATAAGTCTTTATTTTATGAATGTGATGAACAAGTTAATTAATTTGTTTGATTAAAATAGAACAGGACAAAGTTTTATAAAATGAAATTAGACAAAAATTCCGGACAATATATTCTGGACAAATTGTAAAAATAACAATGATTCGAAAACAAATAAAAATATTTGTTTTCACAGAAAGATGGAAAAAACCTGAGTAATTATACTTTCTAATGCAAAAAAATGTTTATTATGTTATAATATGTTTGTTTTTTAACTCTATATACATGAATATATTTAAATAAATAATGTGTTTATTCTGTTTAAATATTAAACTAAAATTTCATTTTCAATGTTTAAATTTTTTTGCTTAAGATTTTTAATTATGTAAAAAAAAGGTCATGTCGAGATGTTTTCAAAGTTTAATATTCCGCAATTTTCTTGTAATTTTTCATGATGGATATCTATAACATGATTATTTTCAGGCCTATTTTCCCATTTTTGAGATGACACTTTCTTATGATAGTATTTACTTATTTGACATAATTGATTAACTCATTTACCCCGATTATATTTCTTTATTTGCCATGATTGTATTTACTCACCTGTCTTGATTAGCAAATTAGTAAAGACTATAACATTAAACGTAGCCTCTTAAGTTCCTTATTTGAGTTTGTCTAGACATTCATGTCGTGCATAATTTTAAGAGTCACAATAGATTGAATATTTTCTATGCAAATAAAATATTGTACAGAAATGGCATTATTAAATTAAAACATTTTACAGTTTTAAATTTGAATTAACTTTTATTCTTAAATAAGTAATATTTTATATGTAACCTTTAAGGGTTTTTTTCCCCTTAAAAATCAATACGTTTCGAAGACAGCTCAAAAGATGAAATTCTATGTACTACAGCAATACTGTACTGTTCCAAAAAGGTAGCTTTCAAGAAAGATGTTTTCTCTATTTATAAAAGTATATTTATTAAAGAGATTTAATAATTTATTTAAACAATAAGAATCATAGTTTTTGTATTATCACTTGGATGGTCCGGATTGTTGGATCGTTCTTAAGAAGCGGGACGTGACAAATGAAAGGAATTGCACCATAAGGAACAAATATCTCGGAAACGTGCGCTATATTTTCTGCGAATGGTCAAGAAAGAAAGGAACATGACAAGAAAAAAAAGGAAAGAAATGAACCCCCCCCCCACACACAAAATACCACGTATACGCTAAAATGTCCGAACCAGAAGAAGAAAAAAATGTAAGTGCACCCCAATAACTATAAAAAGAAACTTTTAGGAGGAGAAGAATCTTCTCCCGGAGTAAATGGTCAGTCTCTTCAATTTCGTCGAGTGGGGTGAGGGTGACGATACCAGAGCCATTAACAGACATCAACGTCTCCATGAAGCAGTCGAGCTCGAGGGCGTAATGGCGCGGAGCAGGGGTTAATCTTCCGCGATTCTGGGAAATGAAAAAAAAGGACAAAAAAAGATAATAAAAGGTCAAACGCAATATCTCGGTGGAGGATCCTTATCCTTATATCCCGCTATCCTTTCTCCTATGATTATCATACGGCAGCCTTTTTCTGAATATGTTGACCCCGCAGGAAAACGGTGAGGGACACTTGAAGCATTTTATTATTTACGCCGGGGCTTTCTTTCCAAGCGAACCTTACAAGTATTTTTTCTATTACTTGGACACTGTGCGTCGCCGGGGAAGAGAGTATGGAAAGGGAAATCGGAAATAACGTTAAAAAAGGGGGTGACAGGGGGTGGAAGAAATAAGAAGATTTCGTTGAATCGCTTCGTTGAACGCTGGATGCACCGTTTCGATGTCATGAATCGTTTACTTCTTGTGCAGGGGGGGGGATGCGAATTTTCAGACTTTTTTAAAGTAACGTTACGTGATAAAGAAGCTATTTTGAATCTGGCAAATACGATTTCGTTCATCCAGAAGGCGATAAAAGTAAATATTTATCGTATAACGTGCATCGGAAAAGGAAATGGATTTTATTATTCGTGGTGAATAGAAATAGTTTTGTAATTTGATTAATAAAATGGTGATTTTTGTTAGTATAACATGAGATTTCTTTAACATGAAGAGGCTAACAATAAATATTTATCTCTTAACGTGAATAGGAAAATAAAATTTTGGTATTATTCGTGGCAAATAGGAATGGTTTGATAATGATTTAATCAAATTAAGATTTTTTATTAATATAACATGCAATCCGTTGGCATGTAAGGGATAAACAATATTTATCACATATTGTGCATCGAGAGGAAATTGTTAGTATTATTTGTGGTAAATAGGAACAGTTTGATGATGGTTTAATCAAATAGATGATTTCTTAATATTAACATAACATTAAGATATGAAAACAATAATAACTACTTAATTTTTGGTTACATTAAATTTAATTTTCTTATGTAATAAGGAAATGACATTCATGGTAAATATAAATAGTTTGGTAATTGGTTAATAAAAATAGAGATCGTTAGTATTGCATGCGATTTCGTGTACATAAATTATAAATATTTATCGCATAACGTGCATCGGTAAAGATAATTATTGGTATTATTCGTGGTACATAGGAATAGTCGTTTAATTGTTTAATTAAATAAAGAATTTTTATTAATAAAACATGCGATTTTATTAACCTCAAAAGGAAAAGAGAAATTATTTATCGCTAAATGTGCATTGGAGAACAAAATTTTTGGTATTATTCGTAGTAAATAAAAATAGTTAGTTTGTAAATTATTAATCAAAAAGGAGATTGCAGCTGGTATAACATACGAATTCGTATATATGAAGTGGTTAAAAATAAATATTGATCGCATAACGTAAATCGAAAAAGAAATTTGTATGTATTATTCGTGATAAAAAGGAATAGTCTGATAATGGTTTAATCAAATTGAGATTTTAATTAATATAACTTGCAATTCCATTGGCCTAAAAGGGATAAACAATATGTATCTCAAAATTTGTTTCGAAGAAGGAAATTTTTGGTATTATTCACGGTAAATAGGAAGAATTTGATGATTATCAACAAATAGATAATAGCTTAATAGCTATTAACATAGCATAATATATGAAATCAATAATAAATGCTTAATATTTGTTATATTTCATTTAGTTTTTGCAATAGTACCAGTGAAATTAAATGTATTTGATATCAATCTAATTTTATGGGTTAAATTGTGATTTATTAAATAGAGTCAATTATTTAAATTAGGCTGTGTGCTACATCAACTGGTATATTTCTTAAAAAATGACGTTATAGCTTTTTATTCAGAGAAAAAATGTATTACTTTCAAAAATTTATTTTTTAATACAGTTTCCATTCATAGTTCTCTTTTTTTGAATTTTAAGAATATAGAACATAAAATGAGTTGATTTTATTCCAAATCATATGTTGTCACTAAATAAACATTTTATGAATTAACTACTGACTGATATACGGATCTCACAATGAAATAATTAATTGAAATATATGAAATTTAAAATGCTGAGTTGACTTTTTTACGATTAATTAGTTATAACTTTTTTAAAAAATTACTAAAGCATTGTTTGTTTCCTGTATATAATTCAAAAGTATATTTTGTAATATGTAAGAGATAATTTCTTCTATTTAGAATAAAAATAATCACTAAATGAAAAAACACGTCTTAATAACTAATTTTAACTCATATTGTCTAAAAGTGTAGAAATTAAATAAACTGATTTTATGTTCCAGATTATCAAATTTCGTTTCCAAAATATTAAAAGGAATTTAAATAAAAATATATATATTGTTTTATTTTTAATCTGATTAATTATTTTCAATAGAATATTGAGCAATTTAGAGTAACTTTTACTATTTAGAATATAATTAATGAAGATTTTAAATGTAAGAAATGAAGAAATGAAAACTTTTAATTTACTAATTAGAAAATTTTAAAATTTTATAATTTCATTAAAAATTTAAGTATTTAAATTTATTAATAAGAAAACTTTAAAAATTAAGAAAATTTTAAATTTACTTAATTTTTTAAATTTATTTTTTTACGAACACTTATCAGAGAAATTTTCCAATTGATTTTAGCAAATGTTTTCTGCAAATCATAAAATATAACGTTTTATTTTAAACAAAATGTGTCAATATATAAAAAAAAATTATATATTTTTTTTATTATAATTTTCAAGCTGAATATTGTTGAATTTCAAAAATTTAATATAATAGATTTTATTGCAAATTAAGAAATTACAATTAATCTTGACAATAAAATACAGATCTGTGGTTTAACCTAAAATTTTGTTTAATTTAATACTTTGTTAATATTTCGGATGTCTTAGATAAAAATCCAACTGACATCTGCAATATAAGTAATTACATTCTCCTTTCATTACCGTTCTACACGATAGTCAAGCACCAGGTTTTTCGTGTCTGAATTCTTTTACGAGTGTCGTAAACACGAAAATCTGACGACATTAATTGCCCCTGAAGCAAAGTAATGTGTTTTAGCAGCCCAAACTGCTTTTAACGAATCTGTGGCAACAGTAAAACGCCGTCCGTAATTTTTACATAAAACTGTCTAGACAGTTTTATTATAAGTTTATATTTATAACACTGGATATCCTTCATGTGCGTTTGAAAATTATATTTTGGATATTTTTAAATTTCAATGGGAATTCAGAAACTTTCTATACAATACTTTCTACATTGCTTTGATTAAAAATGAATTTAAACAACAGCCCTCATTTAAATTTCGTGTAATTACAACCAGTGTATAAATTTTAGATTTTCAACTGAAGTTGTTATTAAATTAAGATTATTTACACCGAGATAAACAACAAGAAATCAACCTTTGGTATTCTTTTCATCAAGTTATGCATTCATTCTTAGTCAAGTTATGGTGCATATTTCTGATGGTTTTAATGTCATGAACTTTCATTTAAGATAATTTTTCAAAATTAATGAAGATATGAAGCATATTTACCGTTAGCTTGGAAGCACAATTTGGTGTCTGTTTCATTTGGCTCAAAAACACTCAAATCAGCAGGAATTACTCCAGCGACAACTCCATAAGCACAATGCAACACATTTTTTTTTTCTCCTCAAATTTTTTTCGAAATAAAAATCAGAATTAAGTCTATTAGAAATATATGCAATACAGATTACGCCGTGAACTGCGGAGATGAAAAAAACGTTGAAAAACTTTTGAAATCAATTTTTCAGTAATTTAGAAATACTCAAAGGCAATATCAAGCACCTATAGCCCCATCAAAAGGTTCCCAAACACAAAAATTTATTATACGCCAAAACATCTTACATATAATGAATTAAAGGAACCCTTAGAAAATACAAAAGGAGACAAAAGACTTTCTTTCAAAAATTCTTTCAAGATCAAAAGAAGAGAAACAAGATTGAAACCATTGTATTGTGGGAGTTTTACCAACGGTTTTAAAGTTTTATAAATTATGGTAAATTGGTTATTAACTGGCATATATACATCAGAGAATTTTTTAATGTACGAAGATATCATACTTGTTAGAATTTTGACATAACAAATTCGGTGTCCAAACAAACGTCCATACTGCTCTTTTCAGATCATCAAAATATCTCAAGAGATGCAAAGCAAATAAGATGCACTCAAAAATTTCCATAATGCTAATGTTAAAAGAAGAACCAACTACGATCCCATGCCTTTTAGTTAGCGATGAAATTGCCCTTGTTACGTAAAAAAATTAAAGCATACGAAAAACAATAATCTCTTGAAGAAATATTACTTTTTTTTCTTTTTTTATATGTTTGACAACCAACAAACTAATTAAAAATTAATAATACTCAAAATTTAGAAAATATAATTTTCTCAAGTCATGAACCTTGCGATATAAAAATATAAGTTAACAGTTTACAAATTTTCCTGAATGGTCAGATTAAAATTCCATAACTTTGAAATTTATACATTAACGCAAGAAAAAGCTAAAGCAGCAACAATTTTGTTAAATCAAAACGTTAAGACAGATTTAATTGCCGTCTAAAAACTCATGTTAAAAATAAATGTGTTTAAGCAATAATTAGAACTTGGAAAATGCAAAAAATCCATTTATCCAAAAATGTAAAAAAGCATTTATTGCTTCTCTCAAACATCCAACTACTGATGTTTTGGGGTAGTCATGAGAACGAAGCGGCAATAAAAATTTCCATGATGTATGCTGAAATAATAGTAGAGAGGTTGATTATTATCATCAATCAACCTCTTACTATTATTTCAGCATGTACTACTACGATAATCTTCAAACGACATTAAATGAGATTAAAAATTTCACTTTTTCGTTCAAAAAAAAAAAAAAAAAAAAAATGTAGAGAGAATACAGACCTCGATGTACACAATAATAATTGGGTCTCAATTCAGAAAACTCAAGAGATTTGTTAGTAGAGGAATTATTAGCAGCAAATAACTTCGATTTATTAAACAATATACAATAAGAGCCAACTTTCATGCGCCACATTAGTAAGGCATGGCCCAGTAATACTTTGGTCTCTGAAGCTAGGTTGGCCTACAGATGTGTTTAGGAAGTCCAGAGAGAGAAACTCTTTATGGTCACAAATACATAAGAACAATTATTTATTCTGAAAGAAAAACTATTAACTATAAAACCATTTTAAATTGCATTCGATGACATAAGAAATTCTTCAAAGCTTTCTCCCGTTACACTCCCAAACTTATTTACATGTTGAATACTGTTAGTAATGAATGTGAATTAAACGAGGTTACTCCCATTCTTCAAAAGACATTGTTAATGTATGCTCTAAGGAATATAGAATCAAAATTATATTAAAAAATTAAATCTCATTCATGGTGTTTACAGTTTCATATATTCCCTAAAGCTTTAAAACAGGTGTTGTGGCCATATTCTTTAGGAAAGATGAAGGCAAAGCAGATCATAATTCTTATAGATAAATTTCTCTTCTCTCTACTATTAGCAAAGTATTAGAAAAACGCTTAAATCAAAAAATCAAGCTTCAATTTCAAGAAGAAAATAAATTTAATTCTAGGCAATATGGATTTCGTCTGGTAGATCAGTCGATGATGCTCTCATAATTTAATGATGCAAAAGTAGTCATAATGGTGCACTTAAGAACTTCAAACATAATTCAATCCGTAATTGAATGAAAGAAGTCACACAACTATGTTACTGGAACGTTTTTGGACACTGTAACCCAACGATTAGTAAAGGGCTTGTAATAGGCCAATAATGTGGAGTCTTCGAGTCGATGAGATACTTAATAATTAATGGCATTTGAAGCCTTTGCAGTTGGCATTATATTTGCTATTAGAAGTTCATAGACTTCAAAAACATTCATATGAATCACTACAGAAATTTAAAATTTGGATCGGCAAGCGTCAGATATCTGTATTTTCAGGTAAAGCAAACTATCTTTTCATTGGAAAGCTATTCAAAGAGCCTATCATCAAATTGAGAGACGACTTCATCAAAAGGAAAGAAATTGTTAAATATTGGGAGTAATCAACGACGTAAAACTCACTTGAGCGAAATATCTTAGTCAACAAGACAAAAGAGCAACTGATCTTAGTCATTTGTAGCGAAAAGAGTGCCAATAATACCTGGGGTAGAAGAATTCAGAAGAATCTTATTCAGAAGATCCTCAGAAGAATCTTATATAAGACGATAACGAAAAAGTATTAAGTCAGAAAGCAACAATCTGGGCCCTCTTTCCAACAGCCAGAATGGAAAGATAATTACTAATATAGAGAAACAAATAGGATCCCCATCAACAGCGGCTGCTTTTAACATGCCTTGTTCCCCTTCATTTAACAGGGAATGACTTTGAACAGGAAATTGCAGGATTATCACTGCATCCAATCCATATTTTTGAAACCATAATCAAGCTGGCATTCAAACTTGGTCCTCTTCAACAAGTGAGGAGACTTTCTAAATGTATGTCTCCAAATCAAGTGAAGACACAGACAAGCGATTTGCTCCTTCAATAATTGGAGTAAATTCTCTGATTGGATGGGTAAATTGAACTATCAAAGCTCCGTATAGCCTGTCTGGATTAAAAAAATCCATCTTAAATCCTCCTATACCCCATCCATCCACTCACTAGGAAATACCGTATTCTCTCCACTTCAATAAACATATTAAATTATGATAGATCATGATGGACATCTCTGTAATGAAGCAACTAATGAACACACCAAGCAAGGTCCTCTCTCAGAATAGAAAAGCTTATTAAATTATCATCTCTTTTCAAAATAGCAACAAAAAATGGAATGAAAAGATTAACTGATTACCTGTTCACCAAATTAATAAAAAGGTTTTAATATCTTCTGCTAGATGGACTAAGGAAACGCAGTTTCCAACAGAGTACTGTCATTTCTTTCTTACCGAAAAGATTTTACTTCAGAGGTTCAGGCAGGCTTTTGTTCCTGTGGAAATAAGGGTAATTCTCCCCGCTATTCTATCTCATATCCATTTACATTATCACGGAGTATGAAGAAATCTTCAAAGCCAATATTAATCTATGAGAGATTTACAATTTAAAATGAAAAGGTCTCGATTGAAAATCGAAACTTAATTAATTTTATTTGTGAAAATCATACTTTAATTATCCCAAACTAAGTGTGAAATTGTCACTTTAAACATTATAATAGGTTTATCTCTCTGTCTCTCCCTTTTAGATTTAAATTATATGTATTCTGTATGTGAAAGTTTGCATATTTAAGGTAATTTAATTTTATATAATAATTTAACTGTGTGTACAACGAAGGTAAATTAATTTTTATAACAACTTGTTATTTTATAGCATATAAAATTAATTTTTAATTTCCCTTTTTCTCCATATTTCTGTTTTATGTGGAAACCAATTATTTTGTTACATACTTTTCATTTATAATTATTTCTCTTCAATTTTAAATTCTTCGAACATTTTATCCTTTGTTGTTTATGCCACCAATGTAATTCTTACATAATTTATTAGCCGCTATTCCCCTTTCTAATTATTCATTCTATGCATTTTAATACGAGTAGATTTGATGCATACTTCTTTTCTTATTTATTGCAATGCTCTGTGCACTCTGTTATAACAAATTTTTCCTTACTATGCTTCTTATAAATATTACATTCCCATGTATTCTCGCAAAAATAAGTTTTCACAATAATTTTTATTCTGTATTTAAATATTTGTGGTTTTAATTTTTTATATGATCTTCAACAATTTTAAATGTGCTCATAATCAGCAACAAGACTTGCTACATATATGCTTATTTCAGATACCTTAATCATAAATGCATAAAATATTAGAAAAATTCTATCCCTTTATCAAAGTTTACTCAATACTCAAAGAAAAGAATACAATATCCTCTCTCATGTGAATTTTGCAATAATCTGCTATGACAGCAGCCAAGACATTGAAATATTTTCAACATCGTGATTTTTAACAACCTTCTTACCTCTTTCACCCTATTTAAAAAAGACTTTCCCCACCGCAAAGACGATGCAGAGTAAGAAACTTTCTACATCGTTAATGTCTTCGAGTAGCTTCTTGCCTAATGATCCCACCCATGGCCAGAGTACAAGCCACTATCTTCCCGAAGAGCCTATTTAGACGGAATAATTGACGCAGCCTTTCAGACAAACATGGAAAGGCGATCTTCAAGACTTTGAGAGAAAAAAAAAAAAATTAACTGCTCAACTTTTATCTACTTATTTTTATTTTTGCTTTCCTTTTTTTATTCATTTAGAGCGGAACGGAGCACATTTTGGGAAATTGAACTTGGAGAATGGGACGTTTGACACGTTTCGATGTACGCCTGCTTTGGAATTCTGAAGGAACATTTTAACTTAGCGTCTAGTATTTTTCCGAACAGCATCTTTAAAAGAACATTTCCTGAAAGAGCTTTTATTAGAAGAAGAATCTGATTTACTGTAAGTAGGGAAATTTGAACGAAGATGTAGTGGTTTGCTCTGCTTTTATTAATATTTCAATACTTAATGCGAAGTAGGTGGTTGGACGAGAAATTTTATTCTTTCGATTAAATTTTATAGGGAGATATTTAAAAATCAGTAAGATAATAGATGATAATCGATATAATAATCTTTCTTTTCAATGTATTTTAACAACGAATTTTAGGAAAAATTAGTTCTTTATAATGCTTAATAGCTGCTATAAGGATTGGCAGTATAATCTTAAATATATACATGACGTATTACGTAAGATAAAAAAATCGTAATGATTTCTGCATTGTTCTATTTTGATAAATGATTCATTAATTAAAATAAAAAACTTAATGAACGAAATATTAATGTGGTTATACGGTTACGGTATTTACAGTTATATATTACGGTTTTCCATGCATTCGTTTCAAAATAATTGTTTTGATGCATTGAAAATGCATTTCAAATTTATTATGATTAATACTATAGTTATTTTTAAATAATCATAATAAATGTCAAAAACTAATTAACTCTGTGACCAGGCTCCCTCCTACACACTGGAAAAAGCGCTCCCTGTGGCCTTCAGAAAAATAGTCAGTTGAACTCTCACCCGAGAGGAATTACAATGCATGCAACAAGGATTGCTACATGTATGCTTATTTCCGATGTCTTAATCATAATTGCATAAAATATTACAAAAATTATATCCTTTTTTTTTTTCACGAAGTTTATCGAAACTCCAAAAAGAATAGAATATCCTCTCTCATGTGAATTTTACAATAAACTGCTATGAGACCAACCAAGACATTGAAATATTTTCAACGTTATGATTTTTAACAACCTTCTTACCTCTTTCACCCTACTTAAGAAAGACTTTTCCCCACCGCAAAGACGATGCAGAGTAAGAAACTTTCTGCATCGTTAATGTCTTCGAGTAGCTTCTTGCCTAATGATCCCACCCATGGCTGGAGTACAAGCCACTATCTTCCCGAAGAGCCTATTTAGACGGAATAATTGACGCAGCCTTTCAGACAAACATGGAAGGGCGATCTTCAAGACTTTAAGAGAAAAAAAATAACTGCTCAACTTTTATCTACTTATTTTTTATTTTTTGCTTTCCTTTTTTTTTTTATTCATTTAGAGCGGAAGGGAGCACATTTTGGGGAAATTGAATTTGGAGAATGGGACGTTTGACACGTTTCGATGCACGCCTGCTTTGGAATTCCGAAGGAAAATTTTTATTTAGCGTCTAACATTTTTCCGAACAGCATCGTTAAAAAGAACATTTCCTAAAAGAGCTTTTATTAGAAGAAGAATCTGATTTACTGTAAGTAGGGGAAATTTGAACGAAGGCGCAGTGGTTGGCTCTGCATCTATTAATATTTCAATACTTAATGCGAAGTGGGTGGATGGACGAGAAATTTTATTCTTTCGATTAAATTTTATAGGGAGATATTTAAAAATCCAGTAAGGTAACAGATGATAATCGATATAATAATCTTTCTTTTCATTGTATTTTAACAACGAATTTTAGGAAAAATTAGTTCTTTATAATGCTTAATAGCTGCTATAAGGATTGGTAGTATAAATATATACATGACGTATTACGTAAGATAAAAAAATCGTAATGATTTCTGCATTGTTCTATTTTGATAAATGATTCCTTAATTAAAATAAAAAGTTAATGAACGAAATATTAATGTGGTTATACGGTTACGGTATTTACAGTTATATATTACGGTTTTTCCATGCATTCGTTTCAAAATAATTGTTTTGATGCATTGAAAATGCATTTCAAATTTATTATGATTAATACTATAGTTATTTTAAATAATCATAATAAATGTCAAAAACTAATTAACTCTGCGACCAGGCTCCCTCCTACACACTGGAAAAAGCGCTCCCCAGGGCCTTCAGAAGAAATAGTCAGTTGAACTCTCACCCGAGAGGAATTACAATGCCTGCGCTTCTGTTCAGAAACGTTTAGTTTACAATCTCTCCCCTTAGAGGAAAAATATTTACCGCATCCCGGCTTATTATTGGGCAGACATACTCTCACATGTAACAAGGATTGCTACATGTATGCTTATTTCCGATGTCTTAATCATAATTGCACAAAATATTACAAAAATTATATCCTTATTTTCACGAAGTTTATCGAAACTCCAAAAAAAAAAAAAATAGAATATCCTCTCTCATGTGAATTTTACAATAAACTGCTATGAGACCAACCAAGACATTGAAATATTTTCAACATTATGATTTTTAACAACCTGCTTACCTCTTTCGCTCTCCTTAAGAAAGACTTTCCCCAAGCCGCAAAGACGATGCAGAGTAAGAAACTTTCTACATCGTTAATGTCTTCGAGTGGCTTCTTGACTAATGATCCCACCCATGGCCAGAATACAAGCCTCTATCTTCCCGAAGAGCCTATTTAGCCGGAATAATTGACATAGCCTTTCAGACAAACATGGAAGGGCGATCTTCAAAGCTTTGAGAGAAAGAAAAATAACTGCTCAACTTTTATCTACTTATTTTTATTTTTGTTTCCATTTTTTTTTATTCATTTAGAGCGGAAGGGAGCACATTTTGGGAAATTGAATTTGGAGAATGGGACGTTTGACACGTTTCGATGCACTTCTGCTTTGGAATTCTGAAGGAAACTTTTACTTAGCGTCTAGTATTTTCCTGAACAGCATCGTTAAAAGAACATTTCCTGGAAGAGCTTTTATTAGAAGAAGAATCTGATTTACTGTGAGTAGGGGGAAATTGGAACGAAGGCGTAGTGGTTGGCTCTGCATTTATTAATATTTCAATACTTAATGCGAAGTAGGTGGAAGGATGAGAACTTTTTATTCTTTCGATTAAATTTTTATAGAATATATTGTTAGATGATATTGTAAAGAGGCGATATAAAAATCTTTCTTTTCATTATGATGAATTTTATGAAAAACAGTATTTATAATGCTGAAGAGTTGCTATAATGATTGGTAGTATAATCCTAAATATAGACATGAAATAAAACTTAAGATAAAAAAATTTTATGATTTCTGCATAGCCCTATTTTGATAAATGATTCGTTAATTAAAATAAAAAAAGTTAATAAACAAAGTATTACTATGGTTATACGGTTACGGTTAAGGCTTTTTTTTTTTCGTGCATTCTTTTCAAAGATAATTGTTTTGATACAATAAAAATGCCTTTCAAATTTAGTATGATTAATAATATGGTGGTTTTAAATAATCATGATAAATGTCAACAAATAATTAACTCTGTGATCATGCTTCCTCCTACACAATGGAAAAGAACGCACCCTGTGTCGTTCAGGAAAACTAGTCGGTTGAACTTCCTTTCCGGAGAGGAAGTACAGCGTAACCGCGCTTCTGTTGAGAAACGTTTAATTTAAAGTCTGTCACCCTGAGAGGAAAAATAATTAGCGCATCCCGGTGTATTATAGACTGTCGCCCGGAGAAGAAATATGTAGCGTTCACCCTGCGCGTAGCCGAATATAAGGTTTTTCGGTTTAGAAGTAGAATCCTTCCACTGATCTATAATTATATGCTTTAAATATGTTAAATAGAGACATGTCTCTAATTGTATGTGTGTGGCGTTTGTGAGCGTGTAAATAAAACTATGAGTCCTCAAACCTGTGCCTCAAGTATCTAAACCCATCCATACCCAGTTACAATCTGGTTGCCCAACCTTGTGGCCCGAACCTGCCTAATGTGGGACCCCTCAGACCGACAATATTCCAATACAGTAAATATATATATATAATTATAAATAAATATACATATATATATAATTATAAATATATATATATACACACAAGAGCCAAAACATTATGACCACCTGTCAATAACGAGTTAGCCCACCTTTGGCGCGCAACACAGCTTCAACCCGCCTTGGCATGGATGCCACAAGTCCTCGGTAGGTGGCCGGAGATAGATTGTACAATATGTTTAAGCAACGGTCACGCAAATCCGAGATATTGCGAATTGATGGACTTTGAACTCTGAGCTGCCGTCCCAGGACATCAAAATGTGTTCTATCGGATTGGATCCAGTGAGTTAGACGGCCAGGACATTAACTGGAATTCAGCATCCTGTTCCTAGAACCACTCCAACACAATTTTAGCCTTGTGACAAGGGGCGTTGTCCTGTTGGAACATTCCATTTCCAGCTGGAAAAACAGAGGCCATGTAAGGGTACAACTGGCCCTGTGAGGTTCAGATACCCTGTAGCATTTATGGTCTGTTCTACCACAACTAAGGGTCCCAGAGACGCCCAAGAGAACGTCCCCCAAAGCATAATACCACCACCACCGGCCTGTGTATGACCTATTGTACATTGAGGAGCTACTGTTCGCCTGGAAGACGACGTATCCTGACACGGCCATCGGCGTGGTGAATGACAAACCGTGATTCATCTGACCAGGCAGCTTTCTCCCACTGATCCATTGGCCAGTCACGATGTCCCCGGGCCCAGCGCAGGCGCAGTTGGCGATGACGCTTGGTCAGCAAAGGCACACGAGTGGGACGTTTGCTGCGTAGCCCCATATCCATCAGTGTCCGCTGAACAGTGGGCTCCGATACTATTCTACTTGGCCCTTCAGTGTATTGGGCTGTCAGCTGAGCCACTGTCTGGCTCCGGTTTTGCTTCACCATGCGGGACAGTCTCCGATGACCTTTTTCTTTGATAGAGTGGGGACGTCCAACACCATGTCGTCTACTGCTGGTTTCACCGTCATTTATCCACTTTGCATAAGTACTAACAACTGTAGATCGCGAACAACCCACGAGTCGTGCAGTTTCGGAAATACTTGTTCCGAGCCTTCCAGCCATTACAATCTGCCCTCTATCAAAGTCGCTTAGATCCGCAGCCTTTCCCATCACACACAGAAGTAAGTGAAAGAATGATTCTTCAGACTCTCCACCAGCAGTTAAATAGCACTTCCACCGATCACGTGCCTTCCACGTCATCCAGGCGAGTTCATTGCAAAATGTAGGGGTGGTCATAATGTTTTGGCTCTTGAGTGTATATATCACTAGATTATATATTACGTATCTAAACACTAAATTATTAATTTCTAGGAAGCAACAATAAATTAATACATTTGAAAATTTATATTTATCCCTTTATTTTTACAAAATATTCGGAACCTGTACTAAACTTAATTACAAAAAGCATAATTACTTCAGCTTGTCAACATTGTTTTAAGGGTTTAAAACACAAACATGCTCATTCAAACTCCTACAGTATTTAAGAATACAAAACATATATACTAAATTTCTTCCCTCTAATTCAAATATAAATCTTACTATTTAAATATGTATCCTGATTTAACAGAAAAAAAAAAAATGTTTTCACCTCAGCACCAAAATTATTTTGATAGGTTGGTTTGCAAAGGTGAATTTTTTTTTTTTTTTTTTTTTGTTAATTTCTTAATTACGATTTATGCTGAGAATCTAATATTTCTAACGCCTACAGCTATACTAGGATTAATTCACAAACAAATGATTTTTTTTTTTCATTTATTTCTATGAATAAAAAGGTAACAATCAAAAATGAATTAAAATTGTTAAGACCAAAACATTCTTGTTAAGAATTCACCGCGCTTAGAATAATTCAGTGAATCCAATAACTTTTTTTTTCATGGTAAAAAAAAAGTCTCCATTTGAAAAAGCTGAAAATTTAAACATTTGCACCATTAAGTACACTATCTTAAATTAAAGATAATACCGGAGCTTATCTCAAGCAAAAAAGCATTAAAGAATCCTTTTCACATACGGAAGTGCTAAAATGTACCCATTAAATGTGTAGGAATATAAAAAGGAAATGTCATTAAATGGAAATCAAATTAAAAAGAAAAACATCTCAGAAATGTTGGACTTAAGCCAAACTGAAAGAAGATTCGAATTCTCGAGTTTCAAAAATCGTACGGAATGAGTTTAAAGTATTTTTGTAAAAAAGAATATCATACAGGAAACAAATTGAATTTCAACAGCGATGTTTATGTTAAAAATCAAATCTGCAACATTGCCTTTTCTTAAAAAAATTGTATGTAGAACTTCCTTAAGTCTGTGAATAAAAGGAAGGAAGGAATTCTGGGAAAAGTTTGAGGCAGTTTGAAACTCCTGCACTTCTTAACTGAATTTGCTCAAAATTGTATTTGTAACTTAACGATTCAAAAGAAAAGATGGATATTAAAAATTGTTTAACTTTTAAAAGGCAAACATCTCAGACTGTAAATAACTTAACAAGAGCTACCGTTTGAAATACGTATAAAATATATAAAGGTTATCGAATTTTTATTTAAGAAATGTTATTGAAATATGCTTTCAAAAAGCTGAAGCTTTAAAAAACTCACTCAAACTCAGCTTAATGCCATTAGACTTTTAAATATTTTGCAATCATGATTAAAGTTTATGAAGTCGGAATACATGTCTAAATGTTCATGAGAAAAACTCAAAAAACAATTACCTCCAAGTCAATCACAGTTAATCTATAGTTTAAACTTTGAGACTACAAAAACTGGAATACAGAAAGTCATGAATATACAAGCACTGTCATTATCGTCAAAAGAAGAAATCCCTGAGGCACCAAAAGTTGGCCTTTCATTTTGAATTTAGTAACTTCAATAAAAAGGAATGTAATAACTTCTAAATCAAAAATTTACAATACAATGTCATTGTCGTCCAATGATGATCGGTCTATAAAAGACAAGCCCTAGTTGGTCTGTATACTGAACATCGTATTATCGATCAACTGGTACATAGCTTCTATGTCATAAATATATAAAATAAGGCTTCTACATCAACTTTCCTTCCTGTGTACAAAAAGAAAACTATTTAATGTAAATGTAGTAACTTTTCTCTAAATTTTTAATACCTTTTTCTAGAAAAGATCCAAATATTTAAATGAAATCGATTAACTACAATTCTTTATTCATTCTAGGTTCATAAAAAATATATTATATTTCTTAAAGTATATATATATAAAAATTAATGAAGCATATTACTCATTAAGCAATAATTTGATAATATTAAATGTGCAACTCTAACACAAAATTAATATTTTTTAGTGAAAGTAAACTTTTACTTTTTGAATTTGTTTTATGTTTCAAATCGTTATATGACATGTGGTAAAGGCATTCATGATAAAGTCATATCTTCTTCTCCATTAGCGTAAGAGCCTAGTGGAGGTCCATGGCCAAATCTGCCTTCTTACAGAGAGAGATGGATACGTTTTCTTTTTTTCCGGGGTAAGGATATCTTTGTTTTTACATTCATCTTTTATTTAAGAAAACGGCTATTTCATTAAATAAAATTAACAATGAAAAACTATGAACATAATTAGGTGTTTGGAAATATTTGTAAGGTAAAATGGCGAATATTGATTTCTATTTTAAAAATGAGCAAACGAAAATGGCCATAGTAAAATTCTAAAAGTTAATTTTCAAATCCAAAGTGCTGTGTTTTTTTCTTAAAGTAGGGATCCAATTTTTAACCATGTCTGTTACAGTCGTGCTGGCTTTACTGTGATCCAAGTTTTATTTCGATTTTGACAGGAATGGTAGTGTTTATTATATATGGAGGTGAAAATCTTAACCAATTTCAATATTGTTCATTAGTTACAAAATATATTTAGATGTCAAATATATTTTTTCTTTAATGTTAACAGCGAATTGTTTTTAATAAATGTAAGACATAAGCTTAGGCCTAATGACCGAGTGATTAGTGCTCTGGCGCTCTGTGCCACAGGTTTCAAATTTAATTCCGGGTGACATGGATAATTGTAGTGGTTCCGAAAATCCCACTTTAAACCGTAGGTCCCGGTCTAATATAAGTAATCTCTAAGATAATGAGAAAATCGTGAAAAATATCTATCTGAAATTTCTGAGCTCACTATGAATTTGACCCCATGATTCTTCTTTGTCAAAAAATATCACAAACTGGAAATAATAATTTCTGTATCTTCCTAGCATATTCAGGTATAGAGAGGTAAAAAATTATACAATTAAAAAATGTATAGTTTGCTTTTATATTAGACTTAAATCGGAATATTTTTTTTAAAATATATTCACTTTTGCGTTATATGATATAAGGTCAAATGTAAAATAAATAGTAACAAAAAATTGTTCAAATGTTTTAATTCTGTATCCCTTAATTTTAAATCTCTTAAATTAAAATCCCTTAATTTTCTGACGCATCATGAATTTAGTGGGGAGAATTAAAAGGAATTTTAAGATATAATTCTTTGAAAGTAGATATACAGATTGCCTGTCTAAATCTGTGATCTAAACATCCGTACTAGTTATCATGTGAAAGGCTCAGATTCAAATTTGCACTCACCGCTTTTTCTGAATCAAGCAGAGTAAATAGCAATAGTGACAGTGTGTGTAAGTATCAGATCACTTTATACAGTTGGAACTTTCCGACTTTTCTACCATAGAATTTTCTCACACCTTGCCTCCTTTCCTAGGGTTTTATAGCCCCAAAAGTTAAAAAAGTGAGGGTTGAACATCAGTGGACCATGGACAGTCCACTGATGTTCGACTGGTGATGAGAGGTCAGAGGTCCAGGGAGGACGTTTATGAGTACTTACTCAAATATATGTGTTGTATAGGAGAAAACCCAAAAAATCTTCCGCAAGCAATCCGACTATTGATGCAAAACGGGTTTAAACAAATTATCACGATCACCATTGCTTCTCCACGTTTCTGAAAGCAGAGACTGCATAAATTCCGCCAATGAATTTGAATTTCGGTCCTCTTGCCCAATAGTTCTCATTGAGCCACGGTCAGATTTCTTCAATACAATATGCAAATGCAAGCAGTTATTTCTGAATGCCCTACTAGCAAAATGTTTCTTACATAAAAATGAAATTTCTTGAAATCTTGAAGAATTTCCTTAATTAATTATATATCCAACCTGAAAGTAAGGTAGTATAACTAAACTGAATAAAAAAATTTTTATTCTTTTTCCAATGCTGATTTTTTAAATATAAAAGAGCAAAAACATAAATTTTTAACTCATTTAAAACAGTTTTGTAATATATCTATATGTGAAGCCCAATACAAGAGTCATAATCCTCTTGCATTTATATTCATAAATAATTCAATATTATAATACTTTTTCCGTTCATTCTCTCGCCATATTAAAATTAAAATAGTTCTAATTTTTGTTAGAAAACATTTAAATAAAAATATGATTTACTTTCAAAAAAAAGTTTGATTTTTCAGCTAAAATCTAAATGAAATTTAAAAAAAACCGTACGTAATATAAAAATTAAGTAAGCATTTTTAAGTTTTAAAAACATCGATTAGCAAAAAACAACAAGTTAATCGTAAAGAGATCTACGATTAAAGCAAACAATTTAATTATTACTACATTATCGTTTCTGTGGCGTTAAACATTTTACAACAACACATTGCACACCAAAATTGCGCTATTGTCATCTTCAAAGCATAAAGGCCACTGCTATTCCGTTAATTAAATTCATTTTACTGCTTATGTATTATTTTGGCCCATTTTATTTTTTATTTAAAAACTTTTTAAATAGTAAAAACTGTATTAAAACACATACAAACAATACATTTTTTTTTTTCAATGATAACCTTATATTTGCTGATAACTTTATATTTGCCATTAAAAAAAAGTCTGAGATGTAGATTTGCAAATGACTCACTACAGAAAAATGAAACGCATTGTCATAGAAAAGCTTTCAAGAGGGCTCGTCATCAAATGAGGAAATGACTTAATCAAAGTAAAATAATCCCTTAAGTACTTCAAAAGGACAAAGCATCTTAGTGAACAAGCACAGTTGTTTCTGCTAAAGACATTTCGGTAACATCTAGGGTGCATTATAAGAACTCAAACGAATCATATAAGACGACAGCGGACAGAGTATTATGTCACGAAGCAACAATCTGGGCACTCTTTCCAACAGCCACAATGGAAGGATAATTGCTATGAATATAAAGCTCTTCCACCGATCATAGAGATCTAGATCAACAGTGGCTCTTCAGATAATCTGAGGTCTATCTCCCTTTCACTAAAAATTGAGAGCAGGGGATGCATTCTAATAGCAGGAGATGCATGAATTGGTGGCGACCTCAAGCGGTATTCACTCTCGCTAAAGTCATGGAATGAACATCTGAAGCTAACAGATTGGTTGAAGAAGCTTTGGGAAGTTCGCAACCTTCCCTAGTGAGCAAATCAGTAATTTCATTTCCATAGATGCTTACATGGGAGCGAATACACTGCAATCGTTCTAATCACTCATTCTGTATATTTTAATAATAATTCTGTGATAAATAATCCTTTCTGATTTATACTTTGTTAAACTTTTTGCGTGCATTGTATAGTTGCGTAATTCAAATTTCTTCTATATTATTTTTTATTGTAAACATTATATTTCATGCGGTCTCACATATCCTTTTTTTTTTTGGCATATTCTTTTCGGATTCTCTATTACTTACTTAGATTCTTTCTGATATTTTATTTCTATTGTTTTTTATAAAAATAATATCTCCATTGTTCAGTCACTGAAACGTCATAAGTGAATTTTTGTGAAAGATTTTCAATTTTCTTCTACTTTTTCCCACCGCACAATTCGCATTTTCGTTTAGCCCTCGGGTCTATTCCTTTATTACTAGAATCGCATAATTTTTGCGACTTCACTTCTCCATTTTCACTTTTTTTCCCTTTACTAAATTTTTTTTATCATCTTCTGCCTTTATTGTGTGCCGACACAATTTCATCCACTTCACCCCTTCTTTCTCAGATGTGCGCACAATGACGTCACAGTAGTAATCGACTGTTTCTTAGAAAAATAATATATAAAAAAAAACTAAAAGCAACTCTGCAAATTTCAACTTATCAAGTAAGAACATTCGACAACGGATGAATAAACCCGGGAATAGGCCAATGTTTAATAATGCACAATAATGAATAGATCAATAATTTCATTAAAAATGATTATTTAAGAATCTCTAAAAGAATATACAAAATTAAGATAAATGTAGTTGTAAGGAAGAATGAAGTATTCAGAATTTTACAAGAAACGTTATCACATATAATTCCCAAAAGAATATATATAAGTCTGAAAATTCTAGGCATAAAAAAGAAGAATGAAGTATTCCCAATTCTACAAAAACACTATAACATTCAATAGTCAAAGAATATATAATAAAGTTGAAAAATGCTTAAAATCCCAAGCCAAGACGTGAAAAGTGCTTCAAACCCATATTACAAAACATTTCAAACAAATGCTAATTCTTCAGAAAATTCCTTAAGATTAACGTTATTCATAAAAAGCATTTCAAGAGTAAGGGGGCCGAAGTACCATTTTCCGCAAAATTTGAAAAGGAGTTTATTTAACTTACACCTCATATTCGGATAGCGTAAAGGATCCCAGACCAGGACAAGATCATGTTCACACATGATAAAAAATTTAGCCTTTACGAAAATAAAACATAAATCAGTATAATTGTTCCTTACGATGAGAAACATATTTTATTTTCATCTGTATCACAAAATTCCGTGCAAAACTCGCTATTGATGGCGTCTCTGGTGGTAGCATACGTAATTACCATGACTAGTTCAATCACTACAAATTGTATGCGTTAAAGTCTCTATTTTTGAAAAGTTAGAAGACTTGCCAGTGGTGAGTACACTGTTCTTCAATGAATCGTATTTGTCAGGTAAGAATCAAAAACCTCTCAATATTTGTTATTAAGTTTAGGAATATTTGCTTTTATTAAATTCATTGTAGTAATTAATGTATTACAAGTAAAGGTCAATTTATTATTTGATAATCTATAGATTAAAAGTTAATCTATGATTAATTTATTATTTGAATGACTATGCAACTCTACTGTACAAATCTATTTTAATTCCAAATAGAATAAAGAGTACAGTATAATTCCAATTGGAAAATAAAAATGTCAGAATCAATAAAGAAACAATTTGTAAAAAATATTTCATATTATAAAACTTTTAAAAAATCTATTTGACTTTTAAATTAATTTACTTAAATTTTATATCACTTCTTACACAATTTAAAATGAATAAATTTATTTTTATACTTTTAAACTACTTGACACCATTAAAAAAATGGTAACTTTTACACAATTACAAAAACCTGTAACTGAAGAAGAAACTGTAATCTTATTTGCTTATTCAAATTTAAATACTTATGTAACTGAAGAACTGTAATCTTATTTGCTTAATCAAATTTAAATACTTGTTAGTAGTTTTAAAAAATCATTTAATGAAGAATAAAATGTGACATTTGCATAAGTAGTAGCATGCATTTTTAAAATAACATTTTGTCAAAATAGACAAGAAACTATCTTTCAGCCTTTAGAAATGATTTATTTTATTTTTCATTTAATATACATTTTTTATTTTTTATTTTTATTTTCATTACGTACTTCATATTGACAAAAATATAATTAGAAAATTCAATACAATTTTCTTTCATCTTGCAGTTTACGAAAAAAAGTAAATTTGAATTAAAATATGCATTTTAAAAGCTTACTGGCGATAAAACTGAACCACTAGTGTTACGTATGATTTACAAAATTAAGTCATAATGAAATTCAGAATCATTTAGATAGGAAACAGTCCATTTTTTAATGGCTGTTGAATATATTTAAGTATTGAATTAAAAGTTAAGTCATCATTTTTAACTACCCATTTGCATTTTATTTTCAGTTTGGAGCAGAAAGATAAATAATCACTTGCATTTTTTTTTTTTTTTTTTTTTTTTTTTGTTATTTAAATTTTTGCTTTAGTTATTTTCAATAATTTAATAAACTGGCCTTTAAAAAAAGTAAGATTTAATAAAAATATAACCAACACCCCTATGCCAAGATTAAAATCCTTTTTTAAAAAATAATCTTTTTTTTTCACGGAAACAAACAAAGTTCCCATTTTAACGAAAACTTTTAAAAATGATAGAAAAACCCGATCGGGAATGATGAAATTAAATACAGCCAAACACAATTAAATATAATTGATGTTTGAAGGAAGTCATACCATCTGAAGATATTTTAGTGTAAAATTTCTGCGACACTTAAATTGATTAAATGTGAAAAAAAATGAAATGAAATGAGGTTTTATTATCTTTATGGAATAAAAATAACAACAATAAATGTATTTTTAAGAGGTCGTTGTCAGATGGAATTGGAAATGAACGAGTTTTTAGAATTTGACTTTTAACGGGTTCCCTCATTTATAAATTCGACGAAAGTTCACGAAACTCTCTGCGGATACTGAACTCTTTGAAAATTAGTGAAAATCGTTTTTCCTAAACTTCAAAAAGCTTTTCGAAATGTATTGGTGAATAAATCGGTTGTAATGATTATGGTTATCTTACGAAAATCGAGGTGAAAAAATATATTTGAAATAAATTTTTCGTTTTTTTTTAATATCAGGTCTCTGACCTTAAATAATGGGATATATTTATAACATATTTTAAGTTACAAAAAAATTAAGTAAACATTTTTAAGTTGTAAAAAACATGTATCTATGACCAGCTTTAAAAAAATGAAAAAAAGTGTTTCTTATTATCCTTTTTTGCGTTGCTTAATGTTTGGCAACTGCACATCGTCCATCAGAATTAAGCTAAGACTGTTTAAAAAGTGCAAAAACTAATATTCGATTATCTTCTTAGATATTATTTTAACCATTTCATTTTTATTTAAAACTGTACAGTAACAGTATTGGAACACATATAAACAATACTTTTTAAAATTTTTCTACGATAAATTCACACAATTCTCAACAGAGCTATCAATTTATTCATTTTCTGCAAACAATATTTAGTCAAATCAACGCAGAATCATTTCATTTGTACACCTAATCGTTTTTTTACTTATCATGCACAATAGAAATTTGTAAAATTTTTTGTTTGATAAAGGATTTGCCATTTACTCAAATGAAACGGAATTTATCTCACAACTCAAGCTCGAAGCTTTCAGAAACTTTACCTTTAGAATTTCAACAGCAGAGAAATGAATTGCTTTCAGAAGAAAAAAAAACCCACTTCTGTTGGTTCTGAATCTGAGTGCTTTATTGGTTGGAATTGGGTTTAATCCAGCATGAATCTTTAAAGTGATCTTTGGAACTTTTCCTCAGCAAATAGTTTTCGATGAATAAATATTTGAACAGCCCAATTAGCGTTCGCAGGATGAATTGTCACTTTGCTAAAATCGGGATGAAATGAAGTAAAAAATTTAAGTCGTTTAAATTATTAATAATGTTCTTCATTTAAATTATCCCTTTATGGATTCAAATTTTTATTTTATATATTTTAGAAAAAAAAATAAATATATATATATATATATATATATAGAGAGAGAGAGAGAGAGATAGATGCATAGTTATAGGTACGGTGGATAAAGAAATTTAAAATGTATAGGTTTTCTCTTAAAAACCAGTAGACTTGGTCGTGATGAGTACACTAAATACAGGAATATTTTCTTTTTTATTAATTCATTTTTGTAATTAATTTATTGCCAATCAGAGGTTAAATTATTATTTGATAGTAGTTCAATACCAAATAGTATAGATAGTACAGTAGAAATAGATAGTGTAATTACAAATGGAAAATAATATTGTCAGAATCAATAAAGAACAAATTATAAAAAAAAAAAACGCATGAATTAATTTAAAAAAGATATTTTTGTGTTATAAAAACTGCTAAAGAAATTTATTTGACTTATAAATTAGTTTACTTAAATTTCAAAAAAAAAAATAATTTTATTTGAATTTCTTCTTTTCTACATTACCTCTTACACGCATTAAAACGAATAAATTTATTTGAAAATTTTAAATACTTTACAGTTAAAAAATAACTTTTGCAGTAACTGAACTGAAGAACTGTAATCTTATTTGTTTATTCAAACTTTAATACTTGTTAGTCATTTAAAAAAATCATGTAATGAAGAATAAAATGTGACATTTGCATAAGTAGCAGCATTCATTTTTAAAAATATCATTTGTCTATGTTTCAGCCTTTAGAAATATTTTTTACTTAGTTTTCATTTAATACACATTTATTTTACTTTTATTTTTAAATTAATTCTGCAAAAGGTTTTTCTTTAGTGCGCATCTCCTATTGATAAAAATGTAATAAGAAAATTAAATAAAATCATTCTTTGCTGTTTAGGAAAAAGTAAATTTGAATTAAAATATTTTGCATTTTTCAGCTTTTTATCGGCATAAAACTGAACCACTGAGTGTTACGTTTGATTAACAAAATTAAGTCATAATGAAATTCAGAATCATTTAGATTGAAATTGTCCATTTTTTTAATGCTTGTTGAATATATTTAAAGCATTAAATTAAAAAGTTAAGAATTTTATTTTCAGCTTGAGTAGAAAGATAAATAATCGCTTGCTTTTATATTATAGATAATTTTTGCTTTAAAGTAATTTTCAATAATTTAATAAACTGGACTTTTAAAAAAAGTAAGATTTAATCAAAAATATAATCAACACTCCCTTGCGAATATTAAATTGTTTTTAAATAAGGATATTTTTTTCAAAAAAGCAAACAAAGTTTCCATTTCAACAAAAGCTTTTAAGAATGGTGAGGGGAACAGTGAAAAACGAGTGGGAATTGGAAAATTAAATACATCCAAATAAAATTAAATATAATTATTGTTTGAAGAAAGTCTTTCTTTCTGAGTATATTCTTAGTGTAAAATTTTTATGCGACACTTAAATTGATTAAGTGGTGAAAAAAATTAAAAAATAAAATGAAATGAAATGAGGTTTTATTATCTCTATGGAATAAAATAACAACAGCAAATATATTTTAAAAGATTTGGAATTGTAAATGAACGAGTTTCAAGGCGAATTTGACTTTTAACAAAAATCTTCCTCATTTATAAAGTCAACGAATGTTCATGAAACTCTCTGCGGATACTGAACTCTTTGGAAATTAGTAAAATTGGTTTTTCTCTCAACTTTTAAAAGCTTTTGAAATGTATTGGTGAATAAATGGGTTAAAATGGTTGTGGTTATCTTAAGTAAATAGTGATGAAAAAAATATGTTTGATATAAATTGTCTTTTAACATCGTGTCTCTGACAGTAAATAATTAGTCAATAATGATCCGTATTTACAACAGATTCAACGTTACACAGGGTACCTATTGCCTTAATCTCCAAAGGATTAGTTTCAAGACATTGTTTCGGTTATGTTGCTAGTAACATCGGAAAGTTCTCACTTGTTTTCCAAAGAAATCAAAAGTAGTGCAGACAGTTTAAATTTTTAAACAGTTATTTTTAAGAGTACTAAAATTGAAACTATTGCTTTTTAATTAATTAAAAAATATTTTCCTAGTGGCGTCAGTCACCATGGTAACCTGCACTGCTATCGCATAAGAATGCTCGATGTTAAATCCTCTGGCATAGCTCTTTTTTGTTATCAATGCTTTCAGAAATTCGCACACTCGATGGCAATTATGACAGCGGAAGTAAATATCTCAAATAAAAAGTTTTAGTGACTTGTGGAGTTTTCTGAGTTTTCTCCCATGTGCCAGGAAGTCCTGAAATTATCCATAACAGCTATGATTTTGTCGCCATTAGCATATATACATATTCGTGTTTTAAGTAAATGTAAACAATACCCACTAATTCATAAATATAAAAAAAATAACTGACATCAACTGCACAACCTATTTGAAAAAGCAAGAGTTAAATAAATTATCATTATCACTTAAATATAAAACCTATATATTAATATGTAAAATTTAGCATATAAAAATATAGATTAGTATTAGGTATTAGGTAAATAGCGAAGATATTGGAAATTATCTTGGAATCTCAATTCCAATAATTATGCTATTCGAATTGAGATTTTTCTATTAATTGTTGAATTGCATATTAAACGTTGGACTTTTTAATTTAATAGAAAAATATATTACCAGACTAGCGTCAGTCACCATGGTACTAGAGCATCTAGCGCATAGAACTCTCAATTTTAAATCCTCTAGTTTAGTTCGCAGTTGTCAATACTTTCAGAAATGCAGACTGACGTTAATTATGACAGTTGGAAGTAAGCATAAATAAATAACAATCCAACCTGCCTGGTGGAAGTTTTCCGAGCTTTCTCCTACGTATCTGCAAGTCCCGGTAGTTATCTATAAAAGATATGATTTGTCATATATACTATTGGCATATATACATACTGTGGTAAAAATAAATGCAAAAGAAACTCACTGATTTATAAATATTAAGAGCATAACTGATGTCTGCTACATGCCTTAGTTGAAAACGCTAAGGTTAATCAAATTATCTTAATTTCCTAAATATAAAACAAATACATATATTACTATGAAAAACTTAATATAGAAAAACAAAGATTAGCATTATGAATTAGGTAAATTGAAAAAACTTGGTAATAATCAAGAATTACAAAATTTTCAGTTAATTATTGATTTGCATATTAAATTAGCATAGACATTTGAATGTCTTATAATGCTTAACGTTTTTCTTTAATTGAGTTTTCTTTCATTATGGATTCAAACATTTTTAAGTAATTTGAAATTACCTTGAGTAACTTTTGTCTTTTTTACATTAGTTTTCATCAGACAATTTCAACCTAGGGCAATTTTCCTTTCATTTTCCATAGAAAAATTTTGTAATTCACTATTGTTGAGAAGTCGCCAAAAATGGCAGAAACATTCCTAATTTATTGCCTCGTTTTACTAAATATGTGTCATTGTGATTTTAATATTCCTTGGATTCCTCGATTGAATTTAGAACATTCAAATTAAAAGGAATTCAATGGGATCAAATTAGACCGCCATTAAATAAATCATCGAATCAATTTCGCCTAACTGCAACACACTACCCAAACAAGACTAATATTAATCAACAAGCTACCTAAATAGGACGAATTTTATTCATCAACAAACTACCTAAATAGGACGAATATTATCCATCAACAAACTACGTAAATAGGAAGAATAGTATTCATCAACAAACTACCTAAATAGGACGAATATTATCCATCAACAAACTACCTAAATAGGAAGAATATTATTCATCAGCAAACTACCTAAATTAGGACGAATATTATCCATCAACAAACTACCTAAATAGGAAGAATATTATTCATCAACAAACTACCTAAATAGGACGAATATTATTCATCAACAAACTACGTAAATAGGAAGAATATTATTCATCAACAAACTACCTAAATAGGAAGAATATTATCCATCAACAAATTACCTAAATAGGGCGAATATTATCCATCAACAAACTACCTAAATAGGACGAATATTATCCATCAACAAACTACCTAAATAGGACGAATATTATCCATCAACAAACTACCTAAATAGAACGAATATTATTCATCAACAAACTACCTAAATATGACGAATATTATCCATCAACAAACTACCTAAATAGGACGAATATTATCCATCAACAAACTACCTAAATAGGACGAATATTATCCATCAACAAACTACCTAAATAGAACGAATATTATTCATCAACAAACTACCTAAATAGGACGAATATTATCCATCAACAAACTACCTACATAGGACGAATATTATCCATCAACAAACTACCTACATAGGACGAATATTATTCATCAACAAATACCTAAATAGAATGAATATTATTATTCATCAACAAACTACCTAAAATATGACAAATATTATTAATTTAACAAGGATTTTCAGTGATGTAGCTATTGATGTTTTGCCTCAGAATGTCAAAGTATATTTATTATCTGGGCCTAAATTCTATGCGACAAAAGATTTGGCAGATATCATTTGTCAAGACAGTATAAGATTACGAATATTTCGTGATAGAGAAAAACCTTCTAATATTTTTGTCCTAGTTTATTGACTATGACCTTAGTACAAATTTTTGTTGACAGGAGAAAGGAGAATCTTTTTTTCTGGTATTGCTTGTGTTCTTTTTATTTATAATCAGTTTATGTGAGAATAATTGATGAAATTTAAAATCTTTTTAATAAATAGATCTCCAAATTAATTAGAATTTTATTTACTAAATTATTTAAATTGTTCGAATCGATGCCCTGTGGCAGTATGTTAGCACACAAAATTCATTTACCGATTATATCATACATTACAGTCAATAATTTATTAATTGCAAATCTTTAAATTCAGAATTTATCAAGCTATTCTATAGGAGAAATCATTTTTTTTAAATCTATTATATTACTAAAACTTTAATTCAAAAAAAGATGATGCAAAATGCAATATTTTTTTTCGTCACCTTAAAAAATTTTTGCATTGATTACGTGAGCACTGATATATAATGTGGATCAATTCCAAAAATTTTTTACATAGAAATTATATTATATATCTCCTGGTGAGGGAATAAAATATCCTTTTTTTTTTGTAATCACAAAAATTAAAAAGACCTGCAAGAAAAAAGTATTTTATCATAATACAACAAAGAAAATTTCTGTTTCGTGACGCTTTTCAAATTCAATGAAGTCAAATCTTTACTATATTTAATTGACATTGTATTATAAAGAATATGAAAGCAAAGTTAAAATACGTGTGTAAAAAAAAAGGTCATATTTTAGTAACATTTTTGGGGTTTCTTTTTTCATAATATTTTCAAGAATGGATAAAATAAACAAAGATATTTGCCTACAAAATATGTTCATGACACTTTTTATAATTAAATAACCTCATAAGTAAATAAGAACGAACTTTTTCCAAAAATGCATAAAAAATAATCTGTTAATGGCAATTAATATCAGATATTTTTTTTTATTTAAAAAAACGTGACCTCGAAAAGTATGCTGGTCAAAGTATTGTAACGATAAAAACAAATATTAACTTTCGAATAAATCTAAAGCATGTCTTAAATAAAAGTACTAGTCTTTCAACTTTTTAACTATCCGGATATTTTTAGATTTTTTTTTTTTTTTTTTTAATTTTTCCAACTTTGAAAATTTCTTCTGTATCATTGGAAATCAGCAATACACTGTAAGTTATTTTTTTCTAGAAAGTTATATACATTAACTTTTTTATGAAAAATGTTTATATAATAAAAAGGAGAATTTTTCAAAGGAAAAGGTTCTTGATCATAAAAGTAATTTAAATATCATTTGCTTCGGAAGATTATTGGAAATCTATGTTTCCTCTGAAAGGTAAAACAAATTACAATTGTGAGATAAATGATTTGCATTCTCTAATAAATACATGGCAATTAGAAAAAATAAAAAACATTTGCTTTTCCTTGAATAATTAAAAACATTTATATGCAAAATGCCTAGAACTTTGAACAGCATTGTGAATTTAAATTATTTTTTTAAAACAGATCATTGAATATTTTCTTTAATAAATTTGGGCAAAACATTTACAAAAATTTTACTATTTAAAATTTAAAATATTTTTTGTATTCCAATGATAACAAAAAAAAAAAACTGGTAGATATAATACATGCGAACTTTTTCACAAAAGTATTATTTTTTCCCAGAAATATTTTTTTAATGGTAGATATGTGAGTATATTATATCAGATCAATTTTAATACACTGGGGGGGGGCTTATGAAATTTCAATTTTTGTTTCTATTTTGGGTTACTGGCAGTGAAATTTGAAGTCAAAATATTCATCAGTGTTTGAGTTAAGCATGGCTTTGTGAGACGCTAAAACTGATTCCGGCAATTTTGTAGAAATATCTGAATTAATTCAGCAAAGAGCTTGCATTAATTTTTTTGCGGAAACGTATAGAATGTTGCAGAATGCATTCGGTGAGTATTACTATATCGGAAAGAAATGTTTAGAAGTGGTATAAACAGTTCAAAGAAGGCAGAGAACGCGTTGAAGACGAAGAGCCCTCTGGTCGACTATCAACCTCAACTGACGAAGCTCACGTCCAAAAATGAAAGATTTGGTGCTTGCAAATCATCAATTTACAATTAGAGACCTTGATGATGATGATGTTGGAATTTCAAAAGGATAGGACTGTTCCATTTTGGGCCTCAAATGCGTCAAATCTCGATTGGTATCGAAAACACTGAATGCACCAGCTCACACTGCATTGATTCTTCGCGATTATTTGGCCAAAAATGAAACTTATGTTCCATAATAGTATTCACTACATTGATCCACCGTATTTCCCCCTTGCTACTTCAGGCTATTCTCTAAACTCAAAAGACCATTCCGAGGATACCGTTTTGTGTCGATTGACAAGATTCAACGGAATCGGTGCGCGGCTTAAAGCCATCCCAGCCGATGACTTTTTAGCATGCATTGAGGATTGGTAAAAAAGTTGGCATAGTGCATTGTGCCTGGTGGGAATTACTTTGAAGGCGATGAAAAAATTTTGAAGAATAAATAAAGAGTTTTGAAAAAAAAAATAATTAGTCTTACTTTTTGGGCACAATAGTATTAAACCATACTGGCAAGTTATATCTCAAACTCTTTTCTTAGTAAGACATCATTTCCACTTCTCCGTGATGAACTATTTATGTCATGTATTAGAGAAACGTAAATTCTCTGACGTATTAAAAATGAAAGACCAAGTGTAACTCATAGTTCAGTATTATAAAATGAAAAAATTGCAAGCACAATATATTGTAATGGATGATTGAAACACTCGAGGAATTTTCATGGTACAAGATCAAAGATGAAATTTGAAGAAACCGATTTGATTATACACTATGTGAACGAAAGTGACGGGATACGACGCTATAACGACATAAACCCATATTTATTAAAATTAATAGGAGGTAGGGCCTCCTTTGGCTGCGATCACAGCTGCAACACTTCTGGGCAGGCTTTCCACTAAATTAGCCATAGTGGCAAGAGGAATTTCCTTCCAAATGTTTAACAGGAAGTTCCATAGTTCAGACTTGCTTTTGGGAGAGGAGTGCAGACCCTCAACAGACGGTCCAATTCGTCCCAGAGATGTTCAATTGGGTTAAGATCAGGGCTCTGCGTCGGCCACTCCATGCATTTAACGTTGTTGTTCACATACAAATCAAGAGTCCTCCCTTGCAACATAGCATGTTGCGTTGTCGTCTTGATACCAGCAATCATCCATACCGTACGTTGCCCACAAGGTAGGAAGGACATGATTGTCGAGAATATCACAGTATCTATCGGCATTTATCGCACCATCAACCTTCACCAGTGGGCCAGCCCCATTTCCAGGAGCTGTAGGTCGTCCCCTTCGGAGTTTGTTCTGACAGTGTCCCTCAGTCTTGTAGCGACACACAACACGTGCTACAGTTGATTTTGAGCAGTTACGGAGACGGGATATCTCTCTAATTGACACCTTGGCACGATGCAATCAACCAACACACCTTTCTCGAACTCAACTCTTCCCGTGGCGGCATCTTGACAAAAAAACTCTAGTCGACTCCACAGAGTATTTATAGGATATGGCTGACACGTGATACCTATTATTGCGCATGTGTCAGTTATATTGTCGACTTTTCTACTTTTCGAGGGGTGTCCCGTCACTTTCTTCCAGATAGTGTATAATATGTTGATCAAACCATGTTTCTTATAAACTTGATTCAGCGCATGAACTTAATCTTATTCTTATATAACACCAAGGAACTTTGAGTGTAACTTTTGGAGTGAAACTTTCTATCAAATCAATCAACCTCAAAATTTAAAATGCTATTCCTTGTAACAGATGTGGCAATTGTAACTTGCATCCTTGTAACAGATGTGAAATAGCCTGAAGTCAACGGTGTGAATACGGTGGATCAATGTAGTGTCATGAAGAATCAATGCAGTGTGAGCTGGCGCATTCAGTGTTTTCGATACCAATCGAGATTTGACGCATTTGAGGCCCAAAATGGAACAGTCCTATCCTTTTGAAATTCCAAAATCATCATCATCAAGGTCTCTAATTGTAAATTGACGGTTTGCAAGTACCAAATCTTTCATTTTTTGGACGTGGGCTTCGTCGGTTGAGGTTGATAGTCGACCAGAGGGCTCTTCGTCTTCAACGCGTTCTCTACCTTCTTTTTGAACTGTTTATACCACTTCTAAACATTTCTTTCCGATATAGGAATACTCACCGAATGCATTCTGCAACATTCTAACGTTTCCGCAAAAAAATTTAATGCAAGCTCTTTGCTCAATTAATTCAGATATTTCAAAAATCGCCGGAATCAGTTTTAACGTCTCACAAAGCCATGCTTAATTAACTCAAACACTGATGAATATTTTGACGTCAAATTTCCCTGCCAGTAACCTAAAAAAGAAAAAAATTGAAATTCCATAAGACCCGGGAATTTTAAATTGAAAATTGGTCTTACTTTTTTAGTATAGAAAACTCACAGTAGTATAAAAAGAAAAACTTAGAAAACTCTCACCAACAAACAGATGTCTTGTGCGAGATATTATCATAAGCTCAATATGTCGCGTATTTAATTACTACCCGTTGTTTTTTTTTTTTTGTTTTTTTTGTTTTTGTTTTTGCTATAATCTATTTGTAAAAAATGAAGACTAGGATGTATGCTACACCTAGGATATACTTAAAACATTTAAAGAAAGGAATAATCTGAAATAAATAATTCAAAAGTTTATTATTTAAGTAATGTATAATTTTTTATATATTTTTTTTTATTAATTGCATTTTAAATATGACTATCGTTAGTTTTTTTTAAATCCAAATCGTGATCAATCTCATTTTTATTACTTACTCGAAAATTTATTTTCGTTTCATGTGAATTGACTTTAATTAAATTACTGATTAAATATATTTACATGCATTTACTTGGACGGTTTACATGTAAATTCAGTAAAAAATTTAACAGTATTTCTAAATTTCCTCTCAATTTAATTTATTTCTTATATATAAATGTATACAGTTCCTTTAACTTCTTCAGAATTTCAACCCAACTATTCTGTAGTTTAAAGTGTTTGTAAAGTTTTTTATTACCTCGTGTTCTGTGATGGCCACGTGTGGCAATAAAAACCTGAGGAACATTTTTAAAAGAAATTGAATGGGCAACTGAAATTCTAGAATTATAAGAAACCTTACTAATCGTCTATGGAGAACTGAATTCTTGATGAAACTCACTAAAACCAAATATTATCAAAACGGGACATAGATCAAATTTTTATACTAACAACGCTAGATTTAAATGAAATTTAAATATCAAAGGTTTTGCTTATGATATTTACGCTATTTTGTTATTTTTTTTAACAAAAATATTTTTATGATAAAAGTGCGATTTAAATAATTAGCAAAAGTGTTACATCACTATATGAAATGTTGAATCATGGTCAAGAATTACTTATAAAAATATTATGTCATATATTATCTCGTTTGTGTTATTACTTTTCTATACGTTATTGTAACATTTTACAAATTATTAAATTTTACATAATAAGCATAAAATTATTAATTAATACAATAAGCATCGTAAATTTCATACATTTTAATTTTTATCAAAAAGTTTTTAAAATGCAATAAATTTTTTACTAATGAAACAATTTTTCAAAAATCGTTCATAATATTTGTAAATTAAAAATTCTTTTTAACATAAAGAAACAATCATGTAGAAACCAATATTATTAAAATTATAAAAGCAAATCGAAAAACAATTACTCCCTTTAAACAAACTATGTAAAAATTAATAATAGTATAATAGACTTAATAATAGTATCAAAATAATATTGGCTTTTATGAAAATGCCAATTTTTATTTCATCTACAAATTAAAAAAACTTTTATTTAATGTTATATTTAAGAATTTATATGAACAGAACCTAAGGCTAACACTACGCAGACTCTTTAGTATTTCTTGAGAGGTGAAGTTCTAAAAACGCATGAATAATTAACAGAATTGTTTTTTGCATTTACTGCAGAATGTTACGAAACAAGTAATCAAAATAAACCCGAATCTTTTCACTCAGCTAAATGTTTCATTCTGTTTTAATTTTTTTTATTATTTGCTAGTTGAAAATTAATTTTGAATATTTATTACTATGATGTTTTAATATTTATGGACGAAAAACGATTTCTGACTAATTTTTTAAAAAATTTTGAGCAATTTAATACATTATTTTTCAACGATTTGCAGTTTTTTTTTTTTTATTTATACAACATTCAAAAATTTTAATAAATTATAAAAATAAATAGCTTCTTATTTTTCCCAATATCAGAAGTTTGAACTGATGTATTTAGACGATAATATTGCATAGACAAAATATAAAAAAAAAATGAATGCTTAAAAAAATTTAGCAAAACCGTTCTATGATTTGAAAATTAGAAATGATTTTTGAAAATTGATATTTTTGATATATTCAGTGTGTAGTTGACGAGCATAGCGTGATGTAACACTTAGATCAGGGGATCTCAAACTTTCCAGCCTTAGGGTATACTGTTTGCTCCAGTAAGTACCAAGGGCCAAAACCGTTTTAATTTTTTCTGCCATTATCTATAATTTCTAGACCAGTCGTCGAATACGCGCTCTGAGCGAGCATACTCTTGCTAAATTCGCTGGTTCAATTACTATAATTATTATTGTTTTTATCGATACGACCGTGACACTTGACGTCAAGTGGATACCCCGCGGTTTCATTGGCGTTAATTTAGCTTTTCCGTTCCTGAGGGATTTTTGGGATAAAAATCATATATTTGATTCAGGATATATACATTCCAAAACATCGATATGCATACATATGCGATACTCTTTTACCCCTACATAACTACTGAGGGTAACAGCGAGATGTTCACTATTTTATAATGTTAGTGGGGATTCATTTCAACAACTTTCCATCTTACTTCAATCTTCAACTTTCAATTATTTGTTAGTTGTAATGCTTAAGTTAAATTTTTCTGCGTATTATGCCTGACATTAAGCTTTAACTAGCAAGTCAAAAATAAACTTCTGTGTTTGTTTTTTTATCCAACTATTACAGCAACAATAAAGCTATTCGCTGTCGCGGGACGGATTGATGACCCTGGCGGGTCAGATTTGGCCACGGACCGTTGTTTGGAGACCCCTGACCTAGAGCATTGTCTCAGCCCCACAATCTAAATACCGATGTACCTATAGTAATTGTACCAATGTATATATACCAATGTACATGTGCCAATGTAAATATACCAATTGTATCAAAACACATATACCAATGTACCTGCACAGAGCGTGGTCTCAGCCCCCACAATCTAAATACCAATGTACATATACTGTAATTGTAATCGTGAGCAGAACGTGGTTAATAGAATGAGTTGGAATACGTGTTTAAATATTAACAATAGTAGAGCGGAGATGTTGTTGGGGCGAAAGATTTTACTTAAATAAAAGGATTACTGTGCATTAAATGAGTTTGCTCATTCCTGACTTAGAGTATTTTTCGAATCTCACATCGTGCCATCATTCAAATTTATATATGTTGTCTGTAGTTAAGATAACTTTTTTTTTACCGATTTGGAGAAAAAGATGAAGAAAAAACTTGCATTCATTTCTTTTTCATTATTTTAATCTATGAATAAGGGAAATATGCGAATCATTCATATTTTTAATTATTTACTATCAAATTACTTCAATGAAAACAAGATTTAAAAAGATTATTGTAGGAAGAGATGTAAAATGTAAAACGTATGTGATAGAATATAATTTTTCTGGGCATATTCTCATTAAAAATCGCTTGACTGCGTAAATTTAGTATTTAAAATATGGTGGCATCATCTATAAATTATTTGACTTGAAAGCCAACTGATTTACACGTAGATTTGTAATTCAAAAATAACAGTATCCTATTCGTATTAGCGTCTGCGTGCGCAATATGAGCATAGAGCGATAAACTAAACCAAACCCTATTCGTATAGCTAAAACAAATGAAAATTACCTCATGCAATAGGAACAAATTAAGGTGCTCAAATGATTGTTAGTAAACGTGTCATTCAGTGAGGACTTTGAGAAAGCTTTTAAACCTTCAAACTAATATTAAGAGAGAGAAGGCATTTGAAAACTCTGCGTTCCTTTAATTTTTACACAAATTTTATCTGTTACCGTGCGTGACGTTCAAAGCATTCATGTCTTTATAAAAGAATATTTGCGTATTGACGAATGACTGGCGCAGCTAACAGCTCGGAATAATAATTATTGTATCATTCAAAAATGAAGCGCATGTTATAATATTGCAAAACTTCATAGCTTTTCATGTTTATAAATTACGTTTTAGATTTTCAACGTATAGCGCAGCACTTTTTCATGCATAAATTAATAATGAGTAGATGGTGGAAGGTAGAATTAATAATTATGTTAAAATGACGCTAGTATCATGGTTTAATTAGTTTAGCGTAAAATTTCCTGATATTAGGCCTAATAGTGAGGTTAGCAATGAGTTCCTAAAACATGTGCAGTGAATTAGGCAAAAACCGCCATACGTAAAAGCAATACGTAA